>JANFOE010002512.1:0-41273 GCA_025667525.1 Glebionis coronaria | reverse complement strand
TCGCTTGAGCCTAACAATTCATTCAATAAATCATCCTCTTCTTCATCGGCCAAAGCACGGAAGCCAGAATAACGACCTGATTTTCCTTTTTGTCGGAGGGCTTTACTGCGATGATCTCCATCATCCAACGTTCCTAATAATTCAAGTTCCACTTCACGTTCTCTTTGCTTGCGTGAAAAGTCTCTACGTTTCTCTTGTCGAAGTTCACGTTGACGACGTTCATGTTCTTCACGAGCTTTGACACGTGCAAGAACAGGCTCATATCGTGTTCGATAACCACGACTCAATCGTTTTCCAACCTGTTTCTCCTTTTCGAGCAAGGCTGTCTCGTATGATTCTTCGATGCATGCCAATCGATCAGCCCACTGGGAGGCGTATATCTCAATCTCTCCTGTCCAATACGGTCGGTTTTCCTCTGATTCAATGTCGCTGTTCCAATCCACTTCTGCTTTTCGAATGGCTGCTCGTTCTTTAGCTTTATCGAGCGCAACTTGTTGATGGTGTTTGATACGTTGACTGCCACGACGTTTTGGAATTCGAAACTATCGTCGGTCATATCACTCACGCCGTTCTCCTTTATGCGTGAGGGATGTAATGGCGGAGACATATCCGATGTCAACGTAGACAAGATTGCATCGTCTGCATCTGCATCACCACCTTTTCTGTGTCCATTTGCAACAGGCGAATGACTCTGCTTTTGATCCTCTTCTGTAGCCGCATCGCGCGTGCTGCCCTCTGAGAGAGGAACGTCTTGTGCTCATGCGTGTGCTTCTGCCATTGTCGAGCAAGTTGGAGATTGTGCTAACACCTGTTCGTTTTGAATCAATAGGAGAAGTTGATGCATTGCGTTCTTGTCCATTAGGCGAAGGAGAATCTGAATACATTCTTGAACGAAAAGAAGTTTCTCCATTGCGACGTTTGTCCAGACTTTCCCTTCTTCCATGACGTGATGAATGAGCAGCCCTTTCGTCTTCCGATTGAGGAGGTGGTGGTGGTGGTGAATATGCATTTGCATGAACCGATTGTGGAGTGCCCACTTGTGATCCACGAGAATTTCGAGAAGAATTCGATCGTTCTGGTTCATCACGACTTGAGCCAAGAAGAGATGAAATGCTCATCGCAGGTTTACTAGGCGCAGCTGACACAGGCATCTTTTCTTCTAATTCTTCTGCATGCACAGCTGACGTACGAGGTGGTGGCGATTCAGGATCAGGTGAGAGATATTGAGGCCGCGAAGCTGAAGTTGGTTGAGAAGATGCGATGAACGCTGTACCTGTGAAGGCTCTGACTGAGTGGGGTAAGAAGACCACTGTAGATTATAAAAAAGAGGAATGTCAGTCTTTGCTCTGAATAGGACGGTGATTAATGATTGAGAGAGCCGATGACAGACATCGCTTGCGTACGGCACGCAGAGATGTGGCAAGATGATGAAGGATAGGAACGAAATATTGCGCAAAAAAGCAATGAAGGAATAGAGCGGGCTTTTTTATGCGCCTTCGAGAAGGGAAAGCCGAATACGTGTTTGACTTTTTCAATATGCAAAAAAAGTATGATGTTTGCGATGGAGCTATCCCAGCATATTTCTTCTTCTAAGCGCAGCGCTTATTCAACTTCTCCCCTCGGAAATGGACTTGCCAGCAATCATCCCTCCTCTATTCGTTTGATAAGCCCTTTTTTCTTTTTCCTTTGACAAAAAAAAAAACGCTCAGCCCGTAAGAGAGGAGGGTTCGTGCATTTGAAGATGCATTGTCTTTAGCATCATTCTCATTTACGCGTGTGCGCGCGCAATTCAAGAAACTGCGAACGAATCCGATCAGAAATCCACTCTCCAGAAAAGGCGGCGGCGGCAGTAATATGGAGCACGAGTACACCATTTCAAGGATGGAATTGCAAAAGTTCAATCATCAAAGGAGAGAGCGTGAGAGGATGAGGTTTCGGATAGCATGTTGATTGTATGCATCCTTTAAAGATCATTTTTTTGGTCTTTCGATGTGGAAAAGCAGTGGAGGTGTATCTTAAAAGTCAAAATAAAAGTCTACTCACCGTTCGATCTTGCTCAAATTGTTGATTGTAAGCTATACGATCTCCTGTCATGTCGTATTGAGGTCGATTTTGTCTATTTTGAACAGTATCGTAGCGTGAATGAGGGGATGATTGGATATGGGATCGAGATGAATAATGAGGTGAATGATGTGTTGGAATCGGAGAAAGCGTTTGTCTCTGAACGGAAGCATGTTGTGATGAAGGAGTATGAGATTGTTGATACGATTGACTACTGTTGGTGCTGTTACGAGGATCTGCTGTATAACGTGTTGGAATTTCTTCGTATGCAGCACCTCTGTGACTTTGACGAGAATCACGCTCATAACCGTGATCTTCATAATGACTATATCGATCTCCACTTATTTGATGTGTATTTGAACTGTATTGAGGTGCATCACGATAATCTGCATATTGAGCACGTTGATGTGTTCGAATTTGTTGTGGAGATTGACGATGATGATAACTTTCCGATGGAGGCGGAGGAGGTGAAGCATATCGAGAATGGCTAGAAGGATGATAATGCATGCTTTCCAACATTCTTCCACCGCTACTGCTGCTACCAGTACTTCTATTCACACCTCCTCCAGCGCTAAGAGCAGGCAAGGGCGGGGGAGCTCTTTGATCATCTTGCCATCGTTGTGAAGAAGCGTGAGAGGATGATCTGTATTGGTCGGATGGCGTTCGATAAGATGAATGGGGCGATTCGTATGGCGCACTTCCATTCTGCGGACGACGATGATCCCTTGGATCGTAGTAATGCCTATCACTCATCGTGCCCTACCCCACAACGTATGCTGATAAGTTGCCGCGTATATGAGAAGATTAGGCGGATCAACGTTTGCTGATGAGAGCTCAAATCGATCAAAGCTTGTGAGATAGTCGTGGTGATAAAGAAAGGTAATGCAAACCTTTCCACGAGAAAATTCTTTCAATCTCAATCTCTCTCTCTCTCAGCGGGGCAATCATTTATCGGTCGGAGAGGGGTTGTGTCCATGTACGGCTTCCATTCTGCAAAAATTAAAAAAGGATTACACGTTGTATGTATAATACGTACGTACGTCCGTTTTTGTGCTTATGCGTATGTACATCTTTTTGTACAGCCAAGCCATCATCCGAGAGAGTGAGGGCGCGGCCATTAACCAAGAAATCGCTTTTTCGCTCCCGTCTTTGGATTTTTTGAGTGTTTCATGCATGCTTCCTTCTGTATTCTAATCTGAACTTGAAAACAGTTTAAAAAATGAGAAAATGAGTGGAAGGCTTCCAAGACCTTTTATTATTATTATTTCTTACACGCACTGTACTTGTCATCGGCACTAGTGGGTAAAGAGGGACGACGCGGTGGAAAAATGCCTAAACCCAAATCAATATGCAGCCTTTTTGGGCGAAATTCAAGTAGATATGCGGCGCACTTGTCAAACGATTATCATTAGCCAAAAAGCACATCGGCAATAAAAAATAAAATAAAATAAAACCAACAAAGGCCAGATATGTTTTAAGCAGGTACGTGTTGTAGGGTTCTTCTACATGAGAATATTCAGTAGAAGCAGGGGATTTGCCTAGATTGATGTATGGAAGAATGTACCAGAGTGGGCTGCGCGTGAGGCGTTCATACTCCAAACGTCATCCAATCCAAAGATACACACACCGATAAATGTTGACAATCAATTCAATCCGCAAAGATGGTCATCTACCATATACGGCTTCTTCAGGTGTCACATGTCATAAGATATTTTTCACACCATCTTTCAATCAAACATGTATAAAACGTATAATAAATGTTTAGAAAGCCAAGCGTGTCCGGAGTATATTATATCTCTGCGGGGGAGATTCGTTACCTAGAATATGTATTTATGCACAGCGCAGGTGCGCGCATCTTTTCTGACTGCCTAAATATTTTTCTTCTTCGGTCGGGTTGTATCACGCCGATCTTTGATTCGATTTAGCGTGCGTTGGCGCGCCCAAAGAAAATAGCAGGGAGATTTTGAGGGTAGCGCCTATTCATATTTCCATCCGCACTAGGTAGCGGCCCAAGCAAAAATAAAAAGCACGCACGGCTTCTTGCACACAAGTTTGTCCGAACTTCATCATCGTTTTAGGTCATATGAGAATGTGCGTTGTATGTATGTACTTCATGCTTAAGCCCCGTCTTCTTCCGCTGTGATAGAAGGTGGAGTATTTTATTCATTGGACTTACGAAACTCCATTTGAAAGACATCTTAAACTTAAATTATGACGAAATTGTAAGTGAAGATGGTATAATGGTGATAGCATTCTGAAATGTTGTGATGGCGGAGCAGAGAGCATATCCTCTTCTTTCCACTATTATGAATGAGAAGATGATTTTTGTAGTCTTTAATTCGAATTGTGTGGGTTCATGAACCATATTACTTTTTATAGTATACCTTCAAAAAGTCGCATGAGTATCAAAATAGGGTGTAATTATGCAACATGCAAATATACTCCATCACTTTTTATGCACTTTCACTTTGATCGCGCCTAGCAATTTGAAGGTGAGATAAGCCAACAAGCAACACGCTTTTTAATCGCGCATCAATTCAATAAAATGAATTCGCGTATACTACTGCTTACAGTTTGTGCACATGCGCGCATGCGTGTTGCAGGACTGCAGAAAAAGGGCACCAGAGCAGTGTTTTCTTAGTCTGCGTATGTATATTGATCAAAATCTCGCATGTAGTATGCAGAACGATAATTATCTACAATTGGTCATCACAAATACTGAAAATTGTGTAGGATAAATGCTGTATCTCTCTTTTGTTAAAGAAAGAATATAAGTATGAGCTAAGATGAATTAATCTTTTGAAATTTGTAAACGTTTAAAATTTTTTTCAATATCCAAATCCATTTTTTCGCAATTTACCTTCATCTTTACGTTTTTCAGATTCAATTTTCGCTTTACGTTCTTCGAATTCAATTCTTGCCTTTTCAATTTTATCATTTAATTTTTCAAACGATTTTTGTATTGCTAAATTTCTATCACGATGAGGTGGTATGATGATTCTTGGAGATCGTCGTAACCGCGGTTTTGCTGATAAAATAAAGAAGTCAGATAGAGCATTTATTCAATTAAATTAATCAATACTCACATGTACTCGCACTTGGTTTCGTTTTCTCTGGACTGTGAGGCTTTTCGAGAGAAGGGTCATCTGAAGCACTCAATGTTGTTCCTATATAAAGCACAGCGGATAAGAATGCCAATACAAATAATCGACTATGCATATTCGTTCACTTATCCGAAAAAGTCACAAGAAGATGCTAAGATGAAGGGCAGAAAGAAAAATAAAACAAAAGTTTTAATCTGAATATCAAAGCTGGTTTGTGTGCCATAACGGGGGCAAGTAGTAAGTTTGTAAGAGTTCTAAGCCCCGTTTGCATACTTATAACTTTCGATTCACGGTTTATATATATTACATACCGCAGTTCTCCTTTCATAGACCACATTGTTCTTTCCGTGTAATCTAAGCTCAGCACCTTATCTCAGCTGCTCCCTGGATCAGATTTCCGCGGCATTTAGAAGCTAGGTTTTCTATAGCATATCTATTGCTGATGCACTAATGTCATACTCTAATTCAACTTAATGAGGATGAAGCACTGCCCTTTCCAAAGTCTCCTGACTTGAAGTTGTTGAAAGCTCGGTAGTTGTCGATGCTGTGCTATAGCACTTAGAACGGTACTATATAATACCGCCTGTCTGAGTGGATCTTAAATAGGCACCTCTGTCTCTGACACTACGGAAACAGCTAGTATATCTTCTATGCCAATCGAGATAAACGCCGTACTAGGTATAAGACCGATTAAGGTAGAAGATATTAATATAAATATATACGAAGCTGTTAGACGTACTATAGATGCTACCTTGATCAGATAATTAAGCCGAAGTTATTTCATAATTCGCCTGGTTATAAATTAATCGAATAGATTAGATCGCTGATTCTATTAAAGCTAAATCTATCTGACCCTCTTAAATATTTATAATAGTTATATTTACTGTATTAGAGATAATATTTATATTAAGATCTTCGCTAAATATACTTTCTATAGAAGGAGAAGGTATTATACTTCTTATAAGTAATATATATAGATAATTTAGTTAACTAGGCTTATTATATAGAAGTATAGGCTCTTTAGGTTCTTGTTTTATATTTAATCTTCGATCTATCTCTAAATATAAAGTCTACGGTTAATCTTTTTAGGAGTAAAAGAGGATAGACCGCTCTACTAAGGATTAACTAACTTTAAGCTTTCAGGGAAATAGTTATAAAAATCATCCCTATATCGTATATTATTTATAATTATTTAATTCTTCGAGCTTTATAATATATTATTTAACTACTAATATTCTTCGGTGCCCTATATATAGTATAGGAAATTATCTAGTCCTAATACTTACTTAAGGAAATTATTTATTCGATCAGTTTCAATCAGTGCTTCAATCGTAAGCGGCTACCATGGGTGGTATAACCTCTTCCCCGGTATATTAAATATGTTGATAACATTATTCGTTTTACTTTCTTCTTCTCTCTGACGTCCTTGACACCATTCGATTAATTTATATACTAAGGCACCTAAGCCCCACGCTGAAACGCAAATAGTGCATACATGCAGCTTTTGATTCACGGTTTATTTGTATTACAGACCGCAGTTCTCCTTTCATAGACCACATCGTTCTTTCTGTGTAATTTCAGAAGCTAGGGACTCCATAGCATATACATTGCTGATGCACTACTGTCATACTCTCTCTCTCTCTAAATATATACTATTTCATTGTTGCGATCAATAATTACACAATACAAATTCCTAATTAGACGATCCTGGAGGTGTGGTTGCAGGTTTCTCAGTCGTTCCATTTACTGCATTTCCTTCTTTTGCTTCTACTTCTTGTCTGCGTAAACGTTCACTTTCTAAAATCATCAAACTTGGTGGATGTGGAGCTTTATAATTCTTTTGAACTTGCATTTGTTCTTCTAAGATATCTTGACCGGCAGCAGCAGCAACGAAACCCAAGAAAGGTGGACTAGGATTCAAAGGACGAGAAGCAAATTCGGGATGGGCTTGCATTCCAACATAATAAGGATGTCCTTGATCGGATGAAGATGTAGGCATCAATTCGGCAACTTGCATTCTCTCACCCGATTCAGATCTTCCGATAAACAATAATTTATCCGTTCCAGCTTCAACAGGTGTACTTGGACGGAAAGCTCCGCTGTCTTGACGGTTCAACGAAGGGCTCGTAGGTAAGGAACGCAATCCTTTTGGTGTGGAGTGGACGGTCTTCCTCCGTTTGTTGAAACATTTTGAGATATTGCTTTAGACGAACCTCTTTCGATTCGATCGATGTATTCCGGATTGATTTCGTATCTATGACGATGACGTTCCCAAATAGCTTCTGCTCCTCCATACAACTTACGAATCTTGCTAGATCGTTCACTGTCCTTATTGAAAAGTGTCGGGCGCAATCCTAATCTCATCGTTCCACCTAGATGTGTCTTGGATATTTCAGGCATATAAATCACAACTGGATCAGAAGTCTTGGCGTCCAATTCTGCTGATCCAGCACCTTGAATTCCACATACGTTACGTGCAAATTCTACAACAGCAATTTGGAAACCTAAACAGATACCCAAAAACGGCACACGATGTTCACGAGCCCATTTTGCAGCACCAATCATTCCTTCCGTACCTCGTAGACCAAATCCACCTGGAATCAAAATACCTTTTGCTGAACAGATGCTCTGCCAAGAAGCGTAATATCTTACAGGGTTATCAATCTCTGTTTGTGGTTCCAAATCTCCAGCTTCGACCCATTTGAGATCCAATCGACGATGTACACGTAAAGCGGCATGCTCTAATGCTTTGACGACGGAGATGTAACTGTCTTGCAAAGAGGTATACTTTCCGACCAAGACAATTTCCACTTTTTTCCAACAAGTGATCATGTCCGATTGTCAGTTCCTTCCATCGTTTCCGTAGATCATTTCCGCGTTCTTTCATTGCAGGAGCGATTCCACCTTTGACGTCCAAATGTAGTCTCTTTTCAAAAAATTGTACCATTCCTTGTCTTTCCAGCAAAAGGGGAACATGATATGTTGAGCTTACATCGTGTACGCCCATTACTTGTTCTGGGCCAACATGACAGAACATGGACAATTTGTTAATCACACTTCTGTCCAAAGGTTCAACACAACGGGCAGCAATCATATCGGTACTAAACCAAGACCACGAAGATCACGAATTGCTGCTTGCGTTGGTTTCGTCTTCTGTTCTCCTCCCACGACTGGAACAAGACTGACGTGAATCAAAGCAAAGTTTTCTTGACCAACTCTGAATTGGAATTGACGTAAAGCTTCTACAAAAGGTGCCGATTCAATATCACCCACAGTTCCACCTAATTCCACAATGCATACATCAGGAGTGGATTGGGTATCATCGACAGGTAAATGCGATACACGTTCGATCCAATCTTGAATTGCTGTTGTCAAATGAGGCACAATTTGCACAGTCTTTCCCAAATAATCACCTCTTCTTTCCTTCTCAATCACTTCCCTGTAAATCTTTCCAGTCGTGATATTATTTTCTCGACCTAGAGTAACGTCCAAATAGCGTTCGTAATTTCCCAAATCGAGATCCACTTCACCTCCATCATCCAAAACGAAAACTTCACCGTGTTCGGTTGGAGCCATTGTACCTGCATCGATGTTCATATATGGATCAATTTTGATGGCTGTTACTTTCAATCCTAACGTCTTGAGCAACAATCCAGTAGAAGAGGCAATGACACCTTTTCCAATACCGGAAATCACACCACCACTAACAACGATGTACTTCATTTTGACTTTGGCAAAGGTGACGACGATGGGGAGAGATGAGGTTGCTTAGAGTGGGTATCGTAGTCAAAAAACAAGGAAGAAGGCCATCAATTTCTTGCATAAGACATCCTCATTTTTCTCATAATTTTTTTTCTGACAACAAAAAATCCACTTTTGCCTTCCTAAACGCGTTCAAGGAACTGAAATTTTTGACTGATGTTTCGCTCTTCTTATTTTTATAACCTAAAAGGCCAGCTGAGTTGAAGAACATCTCGTACGCCCAGAAAAGAAACAAAAGCGGCGTACTACGCCTTCTATTTTTTTTTAAACTCGCGACGCGTTTCGACAGGGCGTGACGACTTTTAAACTGCTGCAGATAAAGCAGGTAAAGCTGAGCAACGTTTCAAAACTTTAATCAACCTAGCCATACGCGTAAAGTACACTTTCCAAAGACCAACACCATTTCTAGAAAGTGACGTGTGCAGAAAGACAACAAGAACATTTTGGCATCTGACAGCCATATAAAAATGTCATCCTCTTCAACTTCGAGAAGATCTGGAGTGCATTCAAGTAGAGGTCGACCGATAGAAAGCACAGCAATCACATCAGAACCTGAAACTTCAATGCAAAATGGAATGGAAGAAGATGAAAATGTAGTACAAACAAATGGGATCGATCATGTTGATGCGATTGGAGATATAGATGAAGCCTTGCACGAATTCGATCAAAGATCTTTCCCTCTCAGTCATGCAGCCGCTGATGCAGGAATCAAGGCTACCATTGATATGAATTGGCCTATTATGGATACTTCATTAAAAGATTGGATCAGTTCAATATCCGACATTGCAGAACAAAGGGCTGATGCTATTTCTGATAGAAAAGGTGATGAATCAGATGCAAAATTGATACGATACGATGAAATTTGTCGTCATCTTATAGCACTTCGTGAAGAGACAGAAATACGAAAGGGTAAATTACAAAATCTTCGTGATCGGTTGAGTAAAGGAGAACAAGTAGAAGATGCGCCGGAATTGTATCAAAGAGAAGTAGATCAAGCTATAAATGAGCTAAATGGCAAAACACAAAGACAGCGATACGGCCAACACAAACTATACGAACGTTATCGATCAAAAATTTGGTCGGCTTAAATGAAGGTCCAATGCCTCCTTTGATAGATATCATTCCGGCAGAGACTGATGAAGTAGAAGAAGAAACGGATGAAATCGCAGTGTATGGTGGTGCTTCAAAAGCAGAATACAAGTGTCCATTAACATTACGCATCATGCAAAATCCGATGAAGAGCAAAGTTTGTCAACATGCATATGAACGAGAAGCGATCTTGGACTTTTTGGGAAATTCATTGAAAGAATGTCCTGCCGGATGTCGAACAAAATTAAGTAAGAAGGATTTATATGAAGATCCTGATTTCACGAGAGAATGCAGAAACTTTTCCAGAAGACAAGAGCGTCGTCTACAGCGTGATCGAACGCAAAATTCAGCGGTACTGTTGGACTGAGACCCGTATGTATATTATGACAATGTAATTAATCACACCGCAAAATGAGAGCTGAATCAATGCTATTGAATGGTAGTATGAATCGATCGGAATTGGACACGACTTGGGATGAAAGAATTGACCTAGAGAAGAAAAGGGAACTGGAGATATATAGTATAAAGAGAAAGTAACAAGCAGGCATCTTCTCATGGAGATGAACGGATTGAATTTCAGCAAAGTCCCCTTCAATCTTCATTGAATCTTGGAAAAATAGGTGCACGAAATTGAGAGAGAATAGTTTGATGAGAAAAAGACAAAAGAACAATTCTTTTTCTCAGACAGGCAGGATCTTGATTCCTGTGTCAAATTTGAACAATGAGACGTGGCGAAATTTGGGTATGTCGCAAGTGTCCGTAACTGGTATGACGAGAGAGAGGACGTTGCTGTTAGCTTGATGATGAAGAAATATTCGGACAAGAGGGTATCTCTGTGTTGAGCTAGGTGAATGTTCAAGAGGAAAAAAAGAAGCGGTTGCATAATTGTCCCGTCTGAATTGGACAAACGTTATCCATCAGATGTTGTTCTCGTTATTTATGCCCAAACCAATAGACGGCTATCCCAACTTCCCGTACATAACGCCATTCCGTCTGTGCTGACGCCCAAGCAACTGACTCGGTTCTCATGGGCTGCTAAAACACCCACACGTTCTCCTTTGAGCGTATCCCAAACATTGCAGTTGTAATCGTCATATCCTGCAAACAATAAACGTCCGGAAGCGCTAAAGGCTACGGATGTGATACCGCATTGTATGTTATCGTGAGTGTATGAGTTCAACTCTCGATCTGCTCGTAAATCGAATAAACGACAAGAAGCATCATCGGATCCTGTTGCAAATGCATCACCGTTAGGGAAGAAAGTGACTGCATTGATATCGCTTTCATGTCCTGAAAACGTTTGGACTGCTTTCCCTGATCGTATATCCCACAATTTAGCCATAGCATCGCATGCTCCAGAAACGAACAAGTTTGGATTGGGACTCAATGAAATGCTCATTACATCTCCTGTATGATCGTTGAATTCTTGTACACGTACGCCTGCCTCGATATCCCACAGCATACAAGTCATATCTCCAGAACTTGTCAGTATTTGACGATCGTTCAAGAATCGACAACAGCTCAAATATCCTGTATGCGCGCTCAATTCGCGGGCCACCTTGACATTTCCTTCTCTTGATTTAAGGTTATAGATACTACAAATATTATCCAAACCACCACATGCGACCAAGTTCCCGGAAGGAGCATATGCGCATGTCATTACCCACGAAGATCGAAGAGGAATAGCATGAACTTTATTGGTGGTATATGCATCCCAAACGATCAATTTTCCATCTTGCGAAGCAGAAACCAAATGCCTTTTGTCGAATGCCCAATGCATTGCATAAATCTTGGCCAAATGCCCTTTTAACGTTCTTCTTGGTTTCATCATAATACGCGGTAGAGGTTCTATTTCTGCAGCCATTGCCCTTAAACTTGTGTCTGCCATCTTATCCCTTCGTGACCGTATCTGCTCCTTCAATCCATCCGCCTCCCTTCGCGCTGCTGCGATCTTTTCCTGTAGTTCAACAGCAGCCATGATAACAGATTCAATGTTGATGTGAGAGATGGATGATACAAATTTGCAAAAATCGATTTGACCAAAGTTTGCAAAGAACGGTACGCTTACGTGACGCCAAAAGATGCAAAAGAGATATCGACGGTGTCGAAATTACCTGTTGATTATTCACACAAGATCGCAGAGAGTGGATCACAATCGTTTGAACAAGGGTGAAAGAGAATTGATAGCTTGCTTTTTCCGTTGCCAAACTTTTGGATGTTGTAGATCAATGTGAAGTTTGTCTGACGTGATTACGCAAAATGATATATTATTGAGCGCCCAGAATGAACATTCAATAGTCAAGTAACTTGTACCCTTTCCTTTTTTTCTCGCGTCGAGGAACCGTCGTCCGAAATTGCAGAAGAAAGAGACGGGCCGATAAGCTTTTGACTATGCAATCGTACACGGCACGCCGCCTAATCAGAGAATTTGTCTTGAAGTGAAGGATTTGAAGATCGAAAATGTTGAGAGGTTTTTACTTCTTTCGAGGAATTGCAGTATATGCAACCAACCAAGAATGATGGATGAAGTGACGTCGTGATTTATTCAGTGTGTACGACGCTCCTATCACAATAATCTCAGGAGCTTCCAAAATATGTGAAAAAAGGATGAGGCGTATAGGAGATTCAACACAAAGAAAAAGAAGCGGTAGAAATAATTTTGTTCGTCTGCAGGCCGCTTCAATGATGGAATTCTCAGCTAAAATGAGATATCAAAAAGAAGTTCCTGTTCGCGCAAAGAAAGACCGACAAAATGATCGAAGGACTTGAATGCAAAAAAAGCGGTACCGTCAATGTTTAGCTTATGCTGGAGGTACGCCGAATAGTGAAGGACCGCTTGCTGATACTAATTTCGTATTGTTTTCCGCACGAGAATTCTTTTTGAGCACTTCTCTCTTGGGAAAGGCTTTCCGAGAAGTGATGATCCGACTGAGCTCAGATCCCCAAAAAAGCTTTTGAATGACGAACAGTTGGTATGATGTTGTGGCTTTTAGGATGATGGAGTTGCCGTTCGGCTTAATCAGCCTATTCGAATGCAGCCCTTTTATCGTTTTGAATATCCGATCAAAAAGAGATACATCAACTCCGCCTTTATTGGAAAAAGGTGACGAAGAAGAAAGGGAGAGATTGATGGTAGTAAACACTGGATAAAGTCCGTTCAAAGAGGAATCCAATTGATCTTCCAGAATAGAACAAAGGGCCTCGTACGTACTATGTATGTACAGTAGTGGGACATTCTACATACGATCAGATCGAAACACGCAAACAATAGACAAAACGCGAATCCCATTTAGGGCAATTCATCAGTCATAATACTTGCACAGTTCTAACCAACTTGCAATTCCCCTTGGGCTGGTACCCGTGCGTAACTTGATCAAATAAAAGGTGAGGTGTTGTTGCATTTCAGGCACTTTGCCTGTCACTCTCCTTTTCTATCAAGTTTAAAACAGCACACAGAGCGAGTTCTTCATGCTCTACGCTACGCTACGCCAACACACGAAGGCGCAGCGTTTGGAAACTTCATTGTCAGGCTACAAACGTAGTTTAAAAAAGAAACAAATTTAACTGTCATCATGCACTACACCCTACACAGCTTGAAGTCCTATTCTTTTTGGCTTGTCTGTCAGCCATAGTCTACGCAAAAAATATTTCTCCTCAGCCCTTTCTGCTTACTGTAGCTCTACAAACAGAATATGTAGCTGCTGGATGGCTGGCTGGCCAGCCGTGTGAAGCGGACAGCCCGGAGCTTAAAGGATGATTTTAAAGATGCGGCGGATGAGGCCTTGTTTGAATTCTCACGCCCAGAACTCATAATCAGTCTATTTAGACAAATCACTTGACAATGACGATACAACTCTAGCTTAAACAAAATACACGGACTCAATTTCGATGGTAAAGGCTATTATTCCTTTATGAATGGGATCTCGAGCCGCTCTTACTATGTCATTGTAAACTACTTTGACGCTGATAATCAAAGCTACCCTCATCTCAAGCAAATCGGTAAGGGCGGATAATGAGCTGATCATTCTATCTCGTCCCAAATAAGCATTTTATTTTGAAATCGTAAGCATATGTATTGCTTTAGTGTTTGATGCCATGATCGTGTGCAGTATGCGAGAAATTTTGTGTATAATGAAACATATGAAGAAAATCATTACGGGGCAAATAAGCGGAGTGAATGAAACTGTACAGACCAATGTCATCATCTCCTTATCGTCCACAATGATTAGAAAAAAGCAGAGGCCCAACATGATCGAAAATGCCTCTCAGACCACTTGACAAACTTCCTTTCCTTCATCTCCCCCTCCTAAATTGTGCAATTTTGAAAGGAAAATCAGGATTATCTTTCATGCATGATATGAATACATGGTACATCCACTACCAAAGATGAAAACAAGGAAAGAAGATGCCGTGGATGAAATTTTGAGTAAAGGTGAAATCGATTATCGGTTGGACTTGGCAACACGTTCCAATTCATCCTTCTTTTTAATAGCGTAAGAGTTGGAAGATCCCTTTGCTGCGTTGACTAATTCATCAGCAAGACATTCAGCAATGGTCTTGACGTTACGGAATGCAGATTCACGAGCACCGGTAGTGATCAAAGCAATAGCTTGGTTGACACGGCGCAAAGGTGAAACATCAACAGCTTGACGACGGACGGTACCTGCACTTCCGATACGGGTGGAGTCTTCACGTGGACCAGTGTTGATGACAGCATCAACCAAAACTTGGATTGGGTTTAGGTCGGTGAGCAAGTGAATGATTTCGAAGGCGTGTTGAACAATGCGGACGGCCATCAATTTTTTACCGTTGTTACGGCCGTGGAACATGAGGCTGTGAGAAGTGAGGAAAGAGATAGTTAGTACATTGCCACATGGGTGATAAGCTTAACTAAAGCGGAAGAGAATGTGTGTGTAATGGAGAAAGATGATATAGTTGTCCAGCTCTGCTTTTCTTGTTTTATTGTCCCCACACTTGAAGAAGAAGGTCCTGTAAAAGTGATTTGTAGTCGTACCTTTGTCGAGATCATACGGGCACCGACATAATCCATCAAAAATGCCGAATAGCTACAGCTCACATATCAACCGTAGATCACGCTGTCGATACTGTCTCTATCCTCACAGCTACCTCTACACATCCTCTTCCACCTCAATCTTCCCTCTAACACTTACCAGTTGACCAAACGTTCAACGATTGGCATTGTGGCCTTCTTGAAAGATTTGTTGGCATAACGGCCAGCGGTGTGTGGAACGTAAACGGCGTTACGCAAAGCGATATAATCGGTCAAAGAGATATCCTTCACTTCCACTTCACTTGCATCCCATTTACCGAACATCTTTACGCTACCTGCAACAGGTGCGGACACATTGGCGATATTGGCTGGTACACCTGGTCTAGACATATTGTTGAATATGTATTATGGTATTAAGTCGGGTGGTGGTGGTCGATCGAATTGGATTGATGATGATTGTGAGTTTTTTTGGAACAGGCTTGCAATGCGTCTGTGTGCTTGAATGTATGTGTTAAGCGTTCAAGAAGACTTTCCACCCTTCTCGCGCGGGTTTCAATAGGTTTGTGTACAGAATACAGATCTTCGCGTAGAAAATGTATTGAAAACGAATACAAATGTGCAGACCTTATACTCAATGAATGCATTGCGGTATGGCCAGGATGCTAAAACGCGCTGAGTCTGCCGCGGCGTGTAACACGTGATAGAAGCGCAACATGTCTTTTCAATTTTACTTGAATGGAGGAACTTAGAGTCACGTTATATCGTGCGGATTTCTTTGCCGTCTTGGCTGTACGCGTAATACGCATGACTACCCTGCAAGTCTAGCATAATGAGTGAGGCATCTCAGTTCTCAGATACACGCAAACAAGCAAAGG
Source organism: Glebionis coronaria (assembly GCA_025667525.1). Lineage (NCBI taxonomy): Eukaryota > Viridiplantae > Streptophyta > Magnoliopsida > Asterales > Asteraceae > Glebionis > Glebionis coronaria. The sequence goes on along the minus strand of JANFOE010002512.1, from coordinate 25,371 downwards.
TAAGTGAGCTGGGGACTGAAATCGGTTTACAGCGGTCCGAGAAATGGGGACAAAATGAGCAATCACGGTAGCAATGACGAGACTTGGGCGCATCTCGACACGGCCCGAAGGTTGCAAGTATGATATTTGACAATATCTGCAGACAAAGAGTAGGCTCACCGAAATTCCCAAGCTATGATTCAGTTCTTCAGAAATTTCTCTTCTTCATGTGATTCGTCATTTTCCAAGAAAAGATCTTCCGACTAAGTTCGTATTCATGCTCAACTGTGACTTTATCGTAAAATTTATTTGCTTTTCAATCAAATACGTTGTGTATTTGTGTTCGTAAAATTCTCTTCCTAGCAATTGAGAAAATAATGTTTAGCACAAATTTATGCATGGTCGCAGAAAGCCTTCCGACAGGACAAGTAGGCTTTTCATTTGAACGGTGCATGAAAAGGTGACAAAATCCGGTGATCGCATGAAAGCAATCGATTTATTGTGTCGAAGCGAATGTTCTTTTCATTGCGACATCTGATGGAGGCGTTAAACGCGTATTTATTTGAAAAAAGTATCAGACTGAGATTCAATTTGATCCGTCCAGAAGAAAAAAAAAGTGGGGCATATACCCCGTAATCAGTTCAATTTTCCACATTTTCATATATTCTCCGCTGATGGGGAGAAATTCAGTGAGAAAAATAATCTCCCCATTTTTCTTGATGGAGTGTTGATAACTCATGATGATCGACAAAAAGTATAAAACCCATCTATGAATTTCATTTTCGCCAAATGAGACTCCGTCAAATCAAAACTCCCGCTCTTCATCTTCTTTCCTCCTAATCCACTTTTCCCAATATGCTCACTAATATGACTGCATCAACTGCAGCTATTGATCCGCGTATGGCATGGTGCGACGATACATACTTAAACACGCCCACGCTCGTCCCTTCAAACGAAGATAACTCGCATACGAGAGATGTATACGGTCAAGAACAATATCCAAACGAGTTTTACAGCCCTTTTTCTTCTACTATGCAAACTCAATCAACTCCAAAAACATCCGAACAATTGCCTTATCCTATGCCATTCGATTGGACACCGGAAGGTAGGAATTTGAATTCTCCTCCTTCGTGGATGGCAAATCAATCTACACCAACTCGAATTGTCAAACAAAAGTCGTCAATCACTCCCTTTATTCTGTGATGATGGAAACGGTCACACTTTTGCATCCAATAGCCCTCACTCAGCGATCGATTTTCAGCCAACCTCAATCTCAATGATTTCTCCTACTAATACTCATCCAAACATCATCGCATATACGCCCCGTCGAGCGAGTGGACCGGCTGCTTTTGCTTCAATGAATGCTCTACAGCCACAAGCACAAATTGTTTCTACAAAAACTCATGAAGGCCATCCAAATGCAATCAAAGCTAATGAGTCATGTCGCATGCCACCGCCACCCGTACCAAAGCACGCACACCGAAAGTCACTTTTGCCTACCAAGACGCAACATAGATTATCCGAAGAATTATACGCAAAACTTGCTGAGCAGCACAGCACTCAACTCCTTCCAATCTTTGACGGACGCAATTGTGATCAAACACAACCCAAAACATTACCACCTCAATATCGTGCTTTGTACAATGCCAGCACTGTTGGTCCGACGCAGTATGCTCGTGAGGTAGTGACTTCAAAAAGTGTCAAACGATCGTCTTTGACACAAAATGTGCTGCTTCAGACCATTTTCAACAAAAAGAATTGTTAACAAGATTGCCAGTCACCTCACCGAGACGGACCGCTCTGTCATTTGCTCTTTCATCGCCATCAATTTATCATCGTTTGGACGATGAATGGTGGAAAAACAACGTTCCCTGTTCGAGACGAGGAACAGAGCAAGAAATCTGCATGGGTGTATTTGTGGCCCCATTCTCACGGATGGTGCTCTTTTTGCACAAGATGGAAGCGTATTGTGATGCATGAGCCAAGTAAAGCACATGTTTGTTTTGAATGTATGCAGTTGCCACACTTCAAAGTCGTCAGTTTTTTCGCAGCACGATCCCGTTTTAAAGTTGGCAATTCAGTCGCAATCCACTTTTTCTCTCAACTGCCTTCTGTGCAAGACGGGAAAGCTCGCTACTTCTGGATTTGTCACTTGCAATGGGTAGAGGCACAATGTCGAATTATGGATGCAGCTCTCGAACTGATCAAGAACAAGCCAATCATGTGTAAATCAAACAAAGAACGAAGTTATGTAAAGCCAAGTGGTGGTACATCAAAGAGAAGTCGAAAAAGAAGTGTTTCCCATTCTGCTTTACCAAAAGAGAAAAAAAGCCAAGAAAGTGAATCAAGATGACACTTTTGAAGACCCACAAAGTGGCAAATCCGATGTTTCCAACGAGTCGAAAGACGATATTAATACAACATATTGCGATGATTCTTCCGAACTGACGTCATTTGATGGTCTCGATGATGAAGATGCGGAAGGAGATACGGATGACGAGTACATCCCTGAATCAAAAGCTGAAAGAAAGGCATACAATGTAAAAATAAAGACGAGAGCCAAATCTCCTGCAAAAAACGTAGTCGAACCACGTACTCGTTCTCGCACATTCACAGGCCCTTTTGCTAATCGAGAGTGTAGAAACAGTGCTACGATACGAAATCGTCGGGCAAAGTCATCACCCGCGCCCAGTGATATGCCTCAAAGCAGAGATGGGGAGGATGAAGAGCATGACGAAAGTGTATTCGTTTGCACTTCAAACGAACGTTCAATGTCTATCGTCCGTGAAGTGCGAAGAGAATACATCGTTAAGGAGCTTGAAGCAATTGAGGGGTGCCCAAACACGCAATTTGAAATTCCCGATATGTTCGTTCAAGGTCAATGGGATGTGATGGAAAAGCTTGGAATTCAACACAATGATTGGAATGCCATGGCAACGTGGATAATTCGCAAAAGTACGCTTAAAGAAGGCATTCGTGCAGAAGAGTTGGATTAGATGTGCATACAATAATTAAAAGCTTACATAGTGTACAGATGTATATATATTGAGAGTCAGCACCAGCGAAATGGTGAATTGATCTAGCAAAACTTTAAGGTGCTATTAGACAAATTGGATTGATGAAGGGCAAGAGCTCAGAGTAATCTATATGAAGTCGATGTATGATTTCAGCGTGCAATCAAGGATGAGTGAAACCGTAAGAATTGTTGTTAACCTTTGAGTGAGCGAAGCCTAACAGCAAATTAAAAGTTTTGACATTCGGCCCGTACGTTGAGAGACCCTTAGATGAATATCTTTTGAGCTGTTGCAGCTCTTCTGTAAATCCGCTGAAGTATTTTTGTTTCTCAGCATGCTCATTGTTATTCCTCCTCGTAAGCTCGCTTTTATCGTTTCATAATAAATATGTTTGCTTGTAGTGCTTGATCGGTTGTACTTGAGCACTCTGCACGCTTTCGCAATGCGGGCTCCATGTCATTGAATGTATAGTGCATGGCTTCTTGAAGTTCGCCACATCTGCACAAGCACTCCAACCATGAATCCCAAACATTTTTGTCAGTTAGCTCCAAAGAGCGTTCGCTATGTTGTATCCAAGCAAAGATTTTTTTTGCGTCGTGTTGATGTCGAGAAGGTTGATCAAAGGGATGCATAAATGTTCATTTTATTGAGGCTGCTTCAAAGGAAGCACTGCTCTGGCGCCCAGTGTTGGTTTACCCACTTCTATCCGCTAATTCATTAGCGTCCTTGTTACCTCCCTTTGTCCGACCCGAAAACCAATTTACATACTTTAACGCAAAAATCACCTCATTTCTTGTTCTCTTGTCATAGCATTTATATTGTTACACCTTATCAATTACAGCAAATATATTCTCATATATTCGAGTGGCTGAATAGAAACCATTCATGGAATAAAAGCTTGCTAAATGCATTCATAACGAGGCATTGGATCCAAATGATATAATACAAGAAAAAGTTGAAATATTGTACAATCTCTACATATTTACTCTCAGCTTTGGAGGGTAAAGAGGTGGTTTGGAATGTATGGTGAAACGTTAGGATAATCTTCGTTAATTCGCCGTACTATCTCTGCATGAATTGCAGGTTCTCGCGAGCCATAAGAATCGCGATTTCTTCTAGATCTGGAAAAGGATAATAGCAAATTGAACGTCTTGACATCTGGTTGATTCATAAATAGACCGTCACTAATCGTGTTGAATGATCTTGATATTCTTTTTTGATCTTGTAAAACTTCTGCTCGCTTTCGTAGAGCAGGTTCCATTAGATCGAAAGCATAATGCAGTGCTTCTCGTAGCGCTCCACATCTGCACAAACATTCTAGCCATGAATGCCAAACGTTCTTGTCCATCAATTCATCAACTCGTTCACTATGCTCTAGCCAAGCAAAGATTCTGCGTGCATCAGATAAGCGATTGAGACGGCCACAATTATCGAAAATGACTGATAATGCGATACTGTTGACTCCAACGTCTGAAGTGATCATCCTGTTCCATACCTCCATGGCTGATTGAGGTAAGCCTACACGTCCATATGCTTCAAGCAAAGAGGTAAAAACAGCAACGTTTCCCTTCAAATCTACGCCGTATCGTTCAACCAATGCTTCATGCATACCGACGATGATCTGCTGATGATAAAGAACCCATTCCGGACCGAGGGCTTGGGACGCTTTTTTGGCGTAGTGATCCAAAAATAGGCATTGAAGTTTGAGATATAAATTGGAATTTTCTATTTGCACATACTTGTTATGATCGTCCAAAAGTTCAAAGGTTATTTCTATGGGCAGAGAAGGTGTATTGATTGTATCCTGTATTTCGGCTTTTGTCAGGTTGTAAATTATTCGAAACCAATCTTTTACCACGAATATATCCTTGATATCTCGTTTCAAGCACCAATCACGTACAAGTTGATACTCTTCAAACGCTTCCCAATAATCCTTGTACTGTTTACACTTTAGTTTAATGCAAAGTAGATTTGCACGATGTTTGACGATGGGATATCCTGATCCTCCAATTATATCAGACAGCCGCTCCGCGTAGGAAAGGAGGCCAACACCATAATATCGTGCAAATAATGTATCAAATACGCTTCCTGGTACATCTGAAAAGGTTGAAGAAAGTTTGTGTACGATCTGTAGGATTGTTTCTTCAGATTCTGTCGACAATTGTACGTAAAGCGGATCCAACTTTTCAACACCTTCCAATAACGATGTCGTTTGATCCTTCTTTGCCAGGTCAGAGCATATACCTCTCAGACAACCCTTGACTGCAACCACATCCTGAACAATAGATGCATCAACAAACCTTTCTAGCGAAGGCCACTTTTCAACCTCGATCCTATCTCTTCTCAAAGCTGAATGCACAATTTGTCGCACTTTTTCCTGATGGCCATCGAGCTTGGGCAACTCCAAAGGTGGACTATGACGGAATTTGGACTGTTTGTTTCCTTTACTAGCGACAATTGTGGGACGAGAAATGACCTTCTCCCTTGTAGAGACCGGTGTAGGCTTATTGGAAGACTGTCGGACGGAACCCCATTGCGATTGTGGTTTAAGCGTCCAACGTGCCGCACCGATCGATCTGGTCAACGATCCGGTGATAATTCTTTGAGACATTTTTCTTGATTTTACCGAAGAATCATCGCCAAAAAGTATTTTTTATCATCTGAATAATATGTCTGATGATGAAGAATTGATAAGCATAGCTCGTCATATGTTTATGGCAGAAGGTGAGGTTGAATTCACCAAATGGAATTTCCGATGCAAGAACACATTTTTAGCCTAGTCTTCTTGAGTCTTTAGACCGAGCAAAAAAGTCCACTAAAAACTCAGCGCGTTTGAACACGCGCGCTCAAAAGGATCACAATAAACACGCACACAAAAGTCTGTGCATTTTGTGCAAAAATTAAGAAGTTCCACACGAACGGGCATACTGACGCACAGCCGGGGTAATTTTTTCCTACAACCCAATTTCACACTTGGTCTTAGTGCAAACTTCCAAAGGTGATAATCAACACTGCACAAACATAGACTTATCTAACTCCCTTCTTTCATCACGATACCCAACGCATTTCCATTCATTTGTACTCAACCATGCGTGAACTTGTAACGTAAGTGGGAGGGATGAACGTAAATCATACTTTTATTCATAATGCTGACCTTTTAAACATCTAACACCCTCTGCCCAGTTTCGCTGTCGGTCAAGCCGGTAATCAAATCGCACAATCATTCTGGCAAACTATCTTAGCCGAACACGGTTTGAATAATGACGGTCAATATGTAGGTGACCAACCTGATACACAACTTTCCAAAATTGGTGTATTTTTTGAACCAAGTGGACAAGAAGGAAAGTATGTTCCTCGTTCCGTCAATGTGGATTTAGAACCTGGTACGCTTGACCAAATCAAAAGTGGACCATGCGGTAATTTATTCAGACCAGACAATTTCGTAGCAGGATCAACAGGTGCAGGTAATAACTTTTCAAAAGGTTTCTACACTGAAGGAGCAGAATTGGTCGATAGCATTATGGATGTAGCACGTAAAGAAGCAGAAAAGACGGATATGTTGCAAGGATTCCAACTCCTTCACAGTTTGGGTGGTGGTACTGGTTCTGGATTGGGTACTAACCTTTTGACAAAACTTCGCGAAGAATTTCCCGATCGAATGTTAGCCACTTGGTCCGTTTTACCCTCTCCAAAGGTGTCCGACACAGTTGTTGAACCCTACAATGCAACGCTCTCTTTCCATCAATTAGTCGAAAATGCCGATCTTTCGTTCTGCTTGGATAATGAGGCTTTGTACGATATCTGTCAAAGAACACTACGAACAAAAGAACCAAAGCATACCGATTTGAACAATATCATCAGTTACGCAATGAGCGGATGTTCGACCACACTTCGATTCCCCGGTCAACTTAACTCTGATTTGCGAAAATTGGGTGTGAATATGGTACCTTTCCCTCGTTTGCATTTCTTCACTGCTGGATTCGCTCCTTTGGTTGCTCCGGGTGCTCGTGCTTATCAAAATTTGACAGTATCTGAACTCACTCAACAAGGATTTGATCCTAAGAATTTGATGGCAGCCATCGATCCTAGATTGGGTAAATATCTCACTGTATCTGCCATCTTCCGTGGTAAGATTTCAAGCAGAGATGTGGAACAAGAGATGCAGAACGTACAAACCAAGCATTCGTCCAGCTTTGTGCAATGGGTGCCCAATTGTATCTCAACAAGTTTGTGTGACGTTCCACCGCCAGGATTACGTATGTCTGCCACATTTATTGCAAACACTACAAGCATCAAAGATCTTTTCAGAAGAACACACGATCAATACACCCTCATGTTCCGTCGCAAGGCTTTCTTGCATTGGTACTTGGAAGAAGGAATGTCTGAGATGGAATTCACTGAAGCAGAGAGCAATTTGTTGGATTTGATGGCAGAATACGAACAATACGAACAAGCTGGTGTGGAGGAAGATGAAGAATATCTTGTGGAAGAGGAATACATTGAAGAACAACCATCCATTCTACAAGCACAACAACCCGTTCAAGAATCTTATTATGAAGAAGATATCCCACAAGAATCGCAAGGAGGATATGAAGGCGAATCCATGTTGGCAGAATGACAATAAATTCAAGGATGAACAAAAAATAATAAAAGTGGATGGCAAATTTCATGTCTTTGATCTGGAATGCTCTTAATTCCTTTTCTTTCTTTTTTGCCAACTTCAATTTATGTATTTATGCAAAAGTGCTCACATTAAAGAGGCAATGACTATGTGTACGTATTTATTTTAATCTTTAGTATTCATTTCGGCTTTGTGCATTGTGAGCATGCAAAGCGCCTTTTTTTCCTTCCTGTCCACTCCTTCTAGCGTCAATTGAGATGCACTAAAATTGTGTCTTATTTAAAGTACATAGGTACATGAAACCAATACATCCTCAGCAGAAAACGTCAATCAATAGGCCAATCTCCATTATGATCTCAAATCAAGACTTTGATCGGCATGAACTTAAAAATGTCATCTGTTATTCGACTTCCATCAGATGAAGCAGAATTAATAAGTCCAATCACCATCTTATCGTGGCACCGTTGGAACGATCGGCTAGTAATTGGTATACGCGCATAAGAACAGACCAGAACAAATGCATTGTATGTATGTAGAAGCAGCATGATTCATGGAAGATAGTTGGACCTTTCCTTCTTGAGAATAAACGAACGATAAAATCAGGCACGTAAACAGAGCATTAGTTGCGCTTTTGCTATAGAGAAAGCCTTTGCGCGCACGCACACATGTCAAAAAAAAAATTAGAGAATCGTGCAATGAGGCAAGAAGGCAATAAGGCATAATAACTGGTACGAAAACGCTCGTGTGTAATCACGTACTGCTGTCTCGTTCTTGAGCATCTTACCAGTGTACTTTTTTCGTATTGACAGAAATATTGCCCGCTCGCGTACCAGCAACCTACACATCATTTCTACAATCGAGTGCGTGCGGGCAGAGAATATTATTTGACTATAAAAGCGAAAAACACGGATATGTACGTGATGCATACACGTTAATATTAGTTCTACGTAAATTGCATACGCAATTAAACCTATCGCCGATGAACATCAAGAAGGAAAAGCATCCTTTTTTCATCACTCTCTTCTTCTTCACTTACATCATTCAGTCAACTGAATCGTTGAATGATCTGATACTACGACTCAATATCAAGGTGAACATTCTTTCTCTTGAACGCCAACCCGTCTTGAAGGGTTAAATTAACGACATCCAAACATAATCGGCACCGTATTCATTCCGGGCCGACACTGATGAACTGAAGTGGTTGTACAAATTGTTCATATAAATAACGACAAGAAAGACAGAGGTATCTCTTCCTCTGATTTACGCGGAAGATCAATCACAGCCGCCCTTTCCTTCAAGATAAATACAAAAATATTGCGTGCATGCAGTAAATGCGGTCTTTGTGAAGAAGATTAAGAAAGATAACTTCGGATCCACTCTTCTTTTGCTTATAAATTGGAAAGATTAACTAAGGTGAGTAAATCGAAGTAGAATCCTCGAAGATCGGATTTGGGTGAATATGAAGATAGGAAAGTGTAATCTTAAATGCGGCGCTACCAGACAAATAAAAAAGGAGACAAGGGGAGGGACTGGGCGCAATTTGGCAAAGTGCCAGGTGCACGCTCGTAACCTTTTTTTCTTTCTAAATGGTAATGCTGAGATAGAATGTTGCGCTTTGTCTGGTAAATGCGTCTCATCCAATGGGCCGTAATGGGGAGGTATTCCTGTTTGAATCCCAACACCATCTAATCAAAGTTTCGCCAAGATGGAATTCATCAATGAAAAGATGATGAAAAGAAGGCTCAACAGTCCCGTCTCTTCAGAAAGTGATAGTCAAATTCAATCGCTAACATTCTATTCCGATTCTTTATCAGATCGCGGCGGACATCATACAACTCTTTCACGTGAATCATTTTCCAATATAAAAAAGATGGCCATCTTTGGAAAAAAAAAGGATAAAAATGCGCCAGGCGGCCAAGATGGTTCTCCAACATTGGACAATCAACAACCACAAGCTGGAAGTCAAATGCGTACAGGTCCAATGTCGCCTCAATCCAATCCGGGACATGGATCAAAAGGCTCCATATCGGGTGGTATGGGTCAACCAAGCGGTATGTACGGCTCTGTTGGTCCGAATTCTTCCAACTTGAATGGTACAAGCAATATTCCAGGACCTGGTCCGAGCATACTTCGAGGACAGAATCAACAACATGGTCCTCCAGGAATCAATAATGGCCCTCCCGGAGCAGCAGGCGGATTCAAATTCGGTGGTCCTCCTCGTCAAGATCTCGGTAGCAGCGGCATTCCTGCTCCTGGTTCTAGCCAAATGCGTGGTCCAGCTTCTGGCGAAGGTCAAGCGACCAACAGTCCACCGTACAACAACATGGCAGCTGGACAATCGAGTAATATAGGGTCACCAGGTGTCAGTGGTGGAAATGTGAATGGCGTATCAGGTTTGCCTCCTTCATCAACTGGTGCACCTCCATTGCAAGGCGGTCCTGTTGGTCCAGGTGGTGAAAGGCCAAGGACTCAACAAGTTGTCTATCCTTGGAGTCAAAGAGGATTGTCTATGAACCCTCCGCGATTCTTGGATGAAGCACGTCAAGCAGCAGCGGTGGGCGCCGTTAGTCCTTCACCTTTTCCACGTTATGGTCATGCTGCTAATTCAGCTGCAAGTTCTACTGGTGAAATTTATCTTTTTGGTGGATTGGTAAGAGAGAGTGTAAAGAATGACTTGTACGTTGTTTATGTCGACAAGGTCACTCAGCCTGCAGCTCCATTACCTCCAGGATCACCACCAGGTTCTCTCAACCCAGCAGGAGGTGTCAATGCAACATTGGTACAGACAACCGGAGAGATTCCTCCTCCTCGTGTAGGTCATGCGACTGTTTTGGTTGCAAATGTGTTAATCTTGTGGGGTGGTGATACAAAGGTACGAGCAGACGATAAACAAGATGAAGGATTGTACTTGCTAAATTTGAGCACACGGGAATGGACAAGGGTTCGACCTGCAAATGAAGGGCCAAATGCCGGTCCTGTAGGACGATATGGACACACTGTTTCCATCGTTGGTTCGAGGTTCTACGTCTTTGGAGGTCAGGTTGATGGTACATTTATGAACGATATTTGGTCTTTCGATTTGAACAGCTTAAAAACAACACCTACTTGGGAATTACTCAAGCCTACGTCAGAATTACCACCAAAACGAACAGGACATGCTAGTGTGACATACAAGGACAAGATTTTCATCTTTGGAGGTACAGATGGTCAATATCACTACAATGACACATGGTGTTATGATGTTGCAACCAATGCATGGAGAGAATTGAGCTGTATCGGCTACATTCCTGTCCCCAGAGAAGGTCATGCCGCATGCTTGGTGGATGACATTATGTATATCTTTGGCGGTCGAGGTGTGGATGGAAAGGATCTAGGTGATTTGGCCAGTTTCCGTATTTCGAATCAGAGATGGTACATGTTTGCCAACATGGGTCCATCTCCTAGCGGAAGGAGTGGACATGCACTTACCGCATTCCAAAATAAAGTTGTCGTATTGGGCGGTGAATCGTTCACAGGCGGAAAACCAGATGATCCTGCAATCGTATATGTTCTTGATACTGCAAAAATTAAATATCCACCAGAACAAGGATCGAAAACTGCAACAGGAAGTCAACAACAACGTAAAGCTGGTCCACTCGATGCAGGATCCAGATCCATGTCGCCAGCAGACCGAGCAATGTCTCCTACGCAACGCGGAGGAGCACCAATTTCTCTTGCTGCGATTGCACAACAACCCGAGGCTACAACTCAATCCGCTATCCAAGCACCTCCTCCTGGTGGTCCAAGTTTGCCTCCCCCACAACCAAATGGTCAAGTACCTCTTACACAATCTGAAATTCAACCTGGTCAAAAGAACATCAGAGGGAACGAAGCGCAAGGTGCCATGGCCGGTATAGGTTCAGCACCTGCTCTGTCCATGTCACCTACTCAGCGCAATGCAACTCAATCGCCAACTGCCAATGTACCGCCAAACGTCAATCCAATTTCTCCACCCCAACAGGTGAGACAAGGCAGCTTACCGCCTGGAAATCAACAACCAATGACCTATAATGGACCACGCAGTCAAAGATCGATTGAAAATATGCGCAATGGGACAGGTGCGGCTTCGCCCATTCAACGTGGCTTGCCAAATGGGATCAATAGTACCGATCGTACCATGTCACCCGCACCTGCTGATGGCTTCCATTATGCAAGTATGCCAAATGGAAGAGCACCACAGCAGGCTATGGGTGGAGGTGCTCCAGGAGAGATTGAAAGTTTGCGTAAACGTGAGGCATGGATGAAAGCTGCTTTGGCATTAGCCGCTAAGAAAGGCTTTGTCGCACCGGAAGATCTCGATCAAGTGGAAGCAAATGGCGCTGCTGGAATCGGCGCAAGAAGTCCTGATTTCAATTTGCAAGATATCGATACTGGAGCACCTGGAAGTGAAAAGGATAAGATCGTTCGTGCCCTTATCAGTTTGAAAGCTCAGCTAGCTCAAGCGAAATCCACAATTGCTCAACAAGCACAGAATGAGGCTGATCGTATTGGCGAATCTGATCGCGCACGATTAGCAGCTTTGTCAGAAGCAGCATTTTATCGTGCTAAATTGGACGCTTTGGAAAGCGGAAATACATCTGAAGCTGAACGCTTACAACGTGAAAGAACAAATGATATCGAAAGACAATTGTCAGACACTTTACGCGAGACTGGTGAATTTGAAAGGCAATTGACCAGACTACGTGAAGAATTGAAATTGGAACAACAATTACGCAGTTCAGCAGAAGATAGATTAAGTGAAGCAACCAAACGTGCAATGTCAGCCGAAGCAGCACAATTGAAGGTGTATGACGAATTGGCAAATATACAGAAAAAGAGTCATACACAAGAATCGCAATTGCGTGACCATCGTGAAAAAGTTGTCAGTCTCAGTGCTCTGGTAGCCAAACATCAAACGGATCATGAAGAAGCACGATCTCAATTAGACGAACATCGATCGACATCCGAAAATCAATCACTTGCTTTGCGTGATCTACAGACAAGCTTAGCAGCAGCTACAGCCAGAGCTGCTGAACATGAACGAATGCATCAACAACACCGCGATTTGGCCTCACAGCATGAAAACACAATTGCACGTTTGCGTAGCGAATTGACTGCCAAATCTTCCGAAGCTGAAGGTCATCAATCGCGTGCTGTTGAATTGGAATCACTTGTTTCACATCATCGTACCGAAGCAGAGTCTCATAGACAGGCCGTCACAGGTGGATTAGCACAACTTCTTGCATTCCAGAAACAGCAAGGCACTCGATCCGCTGAGCAGAGTATACCTCCTCATATTAACGACCGTTTACGATCTTTGCAGGACGAATGTGATTCAATGCGTCAAATTCATGCTGAAAGCAAGCAAGCCGCCGATCAAGCCCATGCTTCTCTTGATGAGATGAGGGAACGAAACTTCAGTTTGGAAAAGCAACAATCTGGATTACGTAGTGAATTGAGCGCAATGAGAAGTCAATTGACAATCGCATTGCAAGAAGTGGCAAGATTGAAAGATATTTCAAGCTCTCGTGATCTTGAGATTCGTGATTCTAAACGTCATGCAGAGGCAACGCAAGTTAAACATGCACTTTTACGTCAATTCATGGCTGATCGTGGTGTATCTGTTCCAGGAGATGAAGAACTCAATTCAAAGGTTGGTGGCGGAGTGGCTGATAAACGGATACGTGAATTGGAAGAAGAAGTTGATTCACAAAGTCGTGAATTGGCAGAAACTGAACATCGTCTTCGCGATGCTTCAAGTCGTGTGGAAGAGTTGACGAGAGAATTGGAACATGCTTCTACGCGAGCTGCTAGAGTGAGCGCAAATGCACCTCAAGTTGAAGAAGCTCAGAGAAGAGCTACACTTGCTGAACGTGAATTAGAAGAAGCTCATACAACGTACCGCGAACGTGCTGCACAATTAGAGCATGATTATCAAACTGCCGTTCAATTCGTCAAAGGTAGCGAAAAGATGCTAAGAAGAATGAAGGACGAATTGACAAAGTACAAGAGCGAGAATGGTTCACTTCAAAATGAATTGATGAACGCACGTGCAGGCATGTATTCTCCTGATAATGAAGCTGCCAAAGATGTTGAAGCATTGCGAATCAGATTAGCAGAATTAACGCAAAAGCATGATGAAACTACGATTGAAAATCGTGAATTGGAACGAAAGATGGCCGCTTTGATCGCTGAACATAAAGATTTCCGTGATAAGAATAGAGAAATTTTGGAAGCTGGACCTGGAGGAGCAACATCAACACATACAGCAAAAGTGCAAGAATTGGAAACACAAATTGCATCCTTGGAAGCAAGCTTGACTGACGTTAGACGTGAATTGCAAGAGAGTCTTTCTCTAAACACACATTTGAGCAGCGAATTAAGTTCGGCTAGCAAAGGTGCACAAGCTGGTGCTGGAGGAGCAAATGGTGCTGCAAATTCCAATGCAATGGCAAGGAACTTGAACGCAGCTCAGATACAAAACGAGCAATTGCGAAGCGAGCGTGATTCTTTAGCGCAAAGATTACAAGAGACAGAAGATAAATTACAACTTTTGCTTTCCAATGATAGCGAAGTAGGAGGAGAAGCTGCAACACGGGATAGTCATGCATTTAGCATTTCTTCAGAGTTGGATAAATGGGAACGTGATCGTGCAGGCGTTCCAGATACTCTTCCGCCCGGTGTTTCACCTGCTGCTTTGGCTGCTTCTTCATCTTCTCATGCTGTTCCAGATCAAATTGCATGAGAATAGATACATTTCGCTTCTACCAAGAATTCAATATTCTTGTGAATGCCAATTTGGTAAAAATCTTTTAAATTTCATACAACTTCCCCCATCCTATCACTAGTACCGAATGGTCTTCTACTCCTTTTATTATTGTTTTCTCTCTTCCTCTTTGTAATGCAAATTCGAGCGCCCAAGATTGCTACTTTTATGATAATGCTCGACCGTTTTTTTCAATGAATATATGATGCCTTGTTATACCAGTATATCCTGCTTGACACATTTGTTTTGTGTAATGGACTTCCCGAACTACTCCCCCACCCGTGCTGAAATTCAAAAGAATATTCGCGCGTCTTATTTTTTTTAGCTCTTGTAAGTTGTTCTTTTGCCTTCCAATATCCGAAGTAAAGGCACCTGACCTGTGAAAAGTACAAACAAAATGCACGGTGCAAAAAGATGATCTAAAGAAAGAGGACTTTAGGCGTGCAGTTGTGTTCAATTCTTCTTAATTTCGTCAATTACACACTACCACCTCTGCCTATCAACACAAACAGCAAAGATGGCAATGGCAGGTAGCCGCTTAGGCGGAATGATGAAACCACAGGTGATCGTTCTGAGAGAAGGAACGGATTCATCACAAGGAACACCACAATTATTATCAAATATAACTGCTTGTCAATCAATCGTTTCATGTGTTGCTTCAACTTTGGGACCACGTGGAATGGATAAACTGATCGTGAACGATAAAGGTCAAGCTACGATTTCCAATGATGGTGCAACGATTCTTAAACTTTTGGAAATCGTTCATCCAGCAGCAAAGATGTTAGTCGACATTGCTCGTGCTCAAGACGCAGAAGTTGGAGATGGAACAACAAGTGTAGTTTTGTTGGCAGGTGAATTTTTAAAAGAGAGTAGAACGTTTATCGAAGATGGCGTCAGTCCTCATTTAATCATTAAAGGATACAGAAAAGCCGCTGAACTTGCAATCGAAAAAGTGAACGAGATCGCCGTTACGATTGAAAAGAATGACGAAAAAGCTTTTAGGGATTTGCTTTTAAAATGCGCAGGTACTTCGATGAATTCCAAATTGATCGTCAGTCAAAGGGGTTTTTTCACAAATATGGTCGTCGATGCTGTTTCTACTTTGGACCAGAATGATTTAGACGAGAGCTTGATCGGAATCAAAAAGGTTCCAGGTGGAGCAATGCAAGATTCATTGTTGATCAAGGGTGTTGCATTCAAGAAGACATTCAGCTATGCAGGTTTCGAACAACAACCCAAATCATTCAAGAATCCAAAGGTTTTATGCTTAAACGTCGAATTGGAACTTAAGGCTGAAAAAGATAACGCAGAAGTACGAATTAATGAGGTAAGCGAATACCAAGCAATCGTTGATGCTGAATGGCAAATCATTTATGCCAAATTGGAAGCAATCGTTAAAACGGGCGCAAAGGTTGTATTGAGTAAATTACCTATCGGTGATTTAGCAACACAATACTTTGCCGATAGAGATATCTTTTGTGCCGGTCGTGTTGCTCCAGATGATTTGCGTCGTGTAGTGGAAGCTGTTGGAGGAAGTGTTCAAAGTACATGTTCAGAGATCAAGGATGATCATTTAGGATTATGCGAAACATTCGAAGAGCGTCAAATTGGTGGAGAACGATTTAACATTTTCGAAGGATGTCCAAAAGCCAAGACTGTCACTCTCGTTTTACGAGGTGGAGCACAACAATTCATTGCTGAAGTTGAACGTTCGTTGCACGATGCTATCATGGTCGTCAAGCGTGCAATCAAGAACAATCACGTCGTAGCAGGAGGTGGTGCAACAGAGATGGAAGTTTCTAGACATTTACGTGAACACGCAAAAACTATTCACGGAAAACAACAATTAATCATTGCCGCATTCGCAAAAGCATTGGAAGTTATACCACGTCAATTATCCGATAATGCAGGCTTTGAAGCAACAGATTTATTAAACAAATTACGAATGAGACATGCTCAAGGTCATCAATGGGACGGAGTTGATGTGGAAAATGAAGGAGTGACGGATTGCATGGCTTCGTTTGTTTGGGAACCTGCTCTGGTCAAAATTAATGCTTTGAGTAGTGCGACAGAGGCTGCATGTGTGATTTTGTCTGTTGATGAAACCATTCGCGCTAGAGCCTCCGATCAAGGTGGCCCTGGACCAGCTCTACCACAAGGAGCTGCTCAACGTGCCGTTAGACAAAGAGGAGGTCGTGGAGGTATGCCAAGAAGATGAATCTAGGCGACTTTTTCGCTTTAAAAAAAGTAACCATATTGTACGATCAAAATACTAGAATGCATGGTTGTAATGCAATGATTGATTGAGGTATTCTACATATGTATGTGTAAATAAGTACAAAAGAAACATATTTTGAGATGATGAACTTACTTGCTTGGTTTGTCTTGCTCGGCCTCTTGCATACTGACATCTGCCTGATCATCTCCCTCCTTCGATAAAGTCGATTCAGTCTCTTTGTTGCCATTGGTTGGGGGTTTAGTAACAATAACCTTTTGCGATTCTTTAACCTCATCAGGAGGAGGTGCAGTTGGCGGAATATCAGGCACAACCAATCTTCCCACTTTCCATTTCGCACCACAAGCGTTGCACAAAGTACTCTTGCCTGCTGGACCACGTCTCCACATCGGTGTTGAATTTGTTCCGCATGCTTGACAAAGTTTCAAACTTCCATCAGGATTATATTTGGCAACGTGTCTTTTCCTTTTAGGTTTGCTTGGTTGATCACCAAAGATTCCTGTACCGGTTGAGAACATTGACTCATCTTCTCCTCCATCAAGACCCATCGTTGTATCTTCCCCTTCATCTTCGTCTGCTTTTATTCGTGCTCTTTTAACAACAGTATTTCCAGCTTGGATATTGCGTAAGACTTCAAATTGTTGTTCAGCATCTTCTCCATCTGCTCCCGTACCGCGCTTGATACGTACGATCGGTCGTGAGGCCAAAATTTGAATGCGTGGTGCGAACTTATCAGACAAATGATCGGGCAAATCTTTAGGGATCTCCTCCGGTCGAACACGTACTTTAGGAATCCGTTCATCATCTCGTGAACTTGATGGAAGGGCATGAATTTTGGCTATCACGGAGGCCAAAACGTCTTCTGATAATCTTTTCGATGTGGGATTTCCGTTGTCAGCGGAGTTCTGGGTGGTACTATTCTCTTCCTCCGTGATTTCAACGCCATTCCTAATCGTTTTGGACCCTGTCAACCTTCCAAATATTTGCCAGATAGCGTCAGACAATGGGTCTTTGCTTGTACCACTTATGCTCCAAGTCACCAGCCTTGTCTCAGCGCCTTTAGGTGCTGCTTTCCGAAGCTGCTCATCAGTGGGTGGATTGGTGGGCGAAACGCTGTCTTTCTCCTCCTCATCCTTCTTTTCTTCGTTGTCAGGCGCTTTAGACTTTTTGCCCACAGACTTTGCTCCCTTCACCTTTGTCGAATTTACATTCACGTCATCGTCTGAAGCACGTAAAGCGGCTGAACTTCCAATGCCGGGGAAGAAGCATTGATACTTTAATACTTCGAATATCGCCATCTTGACGAAGTTCTACAACAGCATCTCTCCAAAGAGGAAGAATGAATCGGGCAGAAGGATTCTCACGAAATTCAACTACTACGATTGGAGGATATGGTGGAGGCTGATTTACGTCTGGAGGTGGAAGAAAACGTGGCACAGAGGCATCGAAGCTCTCTTCCTCACCTGATTTGAGAGCTTCTTCTTCTCCGACATTGGCACTACTCTCACCAACCTTTTCCGCTTCTGCTAAAGCGGCAGCCTTTTTAGCAGCTCGTCTCGCTTTTGCATCAGCTGCTCGAGCTGCTTTCTTGGCGGCTATTTTTGCTTGCTTTTCTTCTTCTTTCTTTCGTTCTTCCGCTTGTGCGCTTTCGATCTTTTCCAATCCTGCACTTACTTTAGCGATAAATGCTGCAAGCTCTCTCAATTGATCGGGAGATGCTTTATTATTCGCTGCAACGTATAACAAATTTTGTAATGCTGGATCTTGTTGGGCTGCTGCACTGACCGCTTTGGACAACTTTTTCATTGATTGGTGCTGCTCCCGGTGCTGGTGTCATTGGCGGGCGTGGAGGAGTGTCAATCGGTGCCGTCATAGGCTGTGCTACAGCAGAAGAGGAAGCAGAAGCAGCAGAAGGAGGCGCAGATACTTGATTAGCGGGCTTTGTGAGTGGAGTGGATTGCATGGGCACTGCAGAAGTAGAAGGTGTATTTGCCAAAGGCGTAGAGGAATTTGTTGTCGGTGGCTTTATAGGTGTGGAATCTCCCGCAGGAGTCTGAACTGTTGCTGCCGAAGCAGGCGAGTTGCTAGTTGTAATTCCACCTTCTATTGCAGCCTTTGGCGTCTTTGATTTTCTGGGCTTCTTTACCTTGGCAGGAGTTGCTATATCGGACGTTTGCCCTTTCATCAAAGATAATCCTTGAGCATCTTGAGCACCTCCTTCAACTCTTGCCTCGCTAAATCGAGTACGGGGAAACACAAATGGCCCTACCCGAATGTCTGCTTTGCCCATATTTAATAATGTTGGTGGAACGACGGAAGGATCCAATCCACCAGGGTAAGGATACTCCTTTGGAGGTGGATGGTATCGAGTCGATGTCCTATGCCGAGTGGAAAGGTATGGTAGCATACTGGTGAGGTGTGTCAACCTTGACTGTCGAAGAGATTGCAACAATATCATACTCTCATCAAGGCCCAGTAAATCTTCCTCCTCCTGCTCTGATTCAGACACCTCTTCTACATCTTTTTGTCGATTCGAAACACTTCTTCTACTGCGTTGTTCTTTCTTCTTTTGTTGTTTCTGTAATGCTGCTTGTTTCTTTCTCTCTAAAACTTTTTCCGGCCTTTCGATCGAAGGTAAAAAAGAAACTTGTGACTGATTCAGGTAACGCTTTTCGATTTGATGCTGCCTGCAGCTCTGCGTTTGCCGATGTTGTGGCGCCGATAGTGCCCGTCAAGGGCATAGGCGCCATATTGGCGACAAAATAAAAAAATCGTTTGAGAATATGGAAAAGTATCAAGTGATGGTGTAAACCAAAAAGTGTGATTGTACGCGTGCTACATTTGTTGCTTTACTGTCTGTACAACAAATTCTTTTTTTTTCTCCACTCACACGCCCCCGCACCAATAAATGCCGGATACCGAATAAGAGAACCTTCCTTCTTCGCTAACATCATCTGCATAATATGACGAAGGATCAAGATAGGCGGTCATGGAACTTTCCATTTCACATGGATATACAGACTAGATGGCTAGATAACGATCAATATGGCCATCTGAATAATTCGACTTATTATCTAATCACTGATACGATCACTAATACCTATTTGATC
Source organism: Glebionis coronaria (assembly GCA_025667525.1). Taxonomy (NCBI): domain Eukaryota; kingdom Viridiplantae; phylum Streptophyta; class Magnoliopsida; order Asterales; family Asteraceae; genus Glebionis; species Glebionis coronaria. Next base: position 5,627 of record JANFOE010002512.1, on the reverse strand, counting down.
GATCATTGCGGAATACAGCCTTATCAACATCCGACTGATAAATCACAATTGGCGGAAGAAAGCCAGCCGAGAAGACAGATCCCTCTGAAGAGAAGAAAAGGCCGACATCTGATTCAGTAATCGGATTAGTGATCTCTAGTTCAGGCGATTTCTATGCACCTACTTCATTTCCCAACCTTTTACGAGTCGGTTTGAGAGTAGTGCATTTAGGCAACAGTAGCGTCACATACGAAGTTGGAATTTTCGAAGTTCCTGTGACTGATCCAGCTAGATGTTCTTCTTCATTATCATCACATGCAGACAAGTACACATTACCAAAGGATGCATTGGCAGCTGTTGTTACTCGAAAGACACACGTTTTTGTGGATAGACAAAGCAGGAAACCTGTCAAACCTATGCCCTTACAGCTACAGCATGGTCTCTCGAAACTCAATGTGGATCCTGCTGTGGTAGCGAAGGAAGGGAGAAGTTCTGCGAAGCTGTAATATACGCAATTAAGATGTGTAAATGCTCTTCTGGTATAGCCACTTCTGCATTTTCTCAAAAATGAGAGTCGAGGAGCAGTATACAATTGTCAGAGTTCCTTTAAAGGCACAATCACATCGCATGCATGAGTTGTATAGGGATAACATGGTATCGTATTGAAGAAGCGAGCCAACGACTAGTATGATAAGAGAAAAATGAATGTGTTCTTATACAGTACAGCGAGGGCTACAAGCTTTAAACAAAATGTTAATGGTATGTGGTATTCTGTATGGTATTCAGAGTCCAAGCAACTTGCCCAACAAGCCCGTGTTTTGATTATCAATGGTAACGTTTGCACCTGGGTAGTTTTGGTAAACGGCAGTGATGTTGGTGTTGTATTTTGTGCAAGGATTGTCACCTGCGGTGGCCAAGTTCTTGAAAGGGATGTCGAAGTTTTTACCCAAGAAATCTAATGCCTTTCCGGTTGCCTTGTAAAGAAGGTTCACTTGAGAAGGAACAAATTCTTCAATACCGGCTTGGTACAAGAAACAAGCCAATGCTTGAGGATCATTTAGAACATCACGGGTATGAATGACTCCTCCTGTAATATCGCCAAGATCGACACCGGCAAAGCTGTTGACCTTTCCTGTATTACCACCCAAAGAGATCAAGTGAGGGTCAATGGAAGCAGCTTGTAATAAATTCAAAACGATATCATCCAATCCGAATGTAGCAGCCAAAGGACGACGAACCCAAGTAGGCAAAAGCTTTTCGGTACCTGGAGTGTAGGTAAAGTTCCCATTATCATCTTTTTCGACACCAAAGAATGCCAACAAATTTGGTTCATCGAGATAGATACGATTATATCCATTTTCATCGACGGTATTGTTAGCAGCAAATTCGGCGACGAAACGTTCAGCAGCAGTTGTGACAACCAAACCTCCGAACCAAGATTGGAAAAAGTAAGGATTAGTTGCAACGGATTCATGCCAACGGTTAGATTTATGTTGAAGCATCAATTCGGCGTTGTATACATCTTTTCCAGGTGTGGCATCATAATTACCCAATTTCAACAAGTCTTGGAAGAAAGGCATGTGTAAGTTGTAGTTATCATAATTGGAACCAGGAGCATAATAATCTTGACGAACGATGGATGCATCACCTTCGTAAACGTTGTGTGAGTTGATACCACGTGGTGTACCGAAGAGTAAATCGGACAAAGCGCCTAAACCTTTTGATGGAGGAGGAGGGCCACCGATAGACCATGAAAGATCGAGGAGGTTACCGTTAAATACGACTGCGTATGCGTTTAAAGCGATTGCCAAATCATATTCGACACCAAATACTTTATTGATCCCATCAACACCTTGGAAGAAGTTTGTCACACCATTACGGTTAAAGTAACCATGATTGGCCAAGATGTTCAAACCTGGGCAAGGACCGCGAATGTCACCTGGACCAGGAGCGATATACTTGTGCTTATCGGATGTAAGGTCTACACGTTGTTCGTTGATGTTATATTTAAATCCATCAGGATCAATTAGAGCATGTAAACGACGATGACCAAAACCACCTCCAGGTGTTTGTAAAGGATTGGTTGCATTATCAGCAGCAGCACGTTTGAGAACGTTTGTGAATGCATCATTTCCTGCTTTCAATTCAGCAGCTTTTTTAAGAAATTCAGCGTACTTTGGGGAGTTGGCATCTTTTAATGCTGGAAATGCGCTCGCAGTACCCTAAGATACAGCTCACGGCCACGGCAAGGAAAGTGAAAGCTTTCATGGTGACAGCTTAAGGGGAAATGAGAATAGAAGAAAAGGGAGTTGAGAAGAATCGAATGGAGGGAAAAATATACAGAGTGAGAGGAATAGGATTCGTCATTTATCCTTTTATAGTAATGGCTTTAACTGGGTTAACCTCATTGGTCAATTTTATTAAAACACAATAAACAATAGATTTAATAAAGAAAGAAATACCTGAATACGAACTGGTCGCAATCACATAAGCTGCTGTCGTCATTTTGTCAAAAGTCTGATTGGTTTAATGATATACCCTAATGCCAAAAGCGATTGACAAAAGGATGTACCTTTATTGGATTTTAGCGTGCACGCTTTAACTTCTTTTTACGCTAGAAGATCTGGAAAGATTGATTAACTTTCATTGTTTATGGTTTGACATACATAAACGGAGCCCCATCATTTCAACGAAAAGTTGCTTAATATTTACACATTTTATGTGCATTTCTGATTACGGTAGAAGCAAGTCAGGACAATGAAAACAGCTTCGATGTCGCCATCGAACTTTTAAGTAATTTCACAAGCGCGTTTGGATTTAGCGTACTTTTATTGTATTTTCTTCTTCTTAGATTAGCGTCGGGGATAAAATAATTAAGAATCATAGACTAGATATGCATGCAAGTTGAAAATCATTTAGAGAAAAGATACGCGTCTGACTGAATAAACATAATTAAGCTTACTATTTCGCTTCTCGGCTATATGCTAAAACGATTGCGTGATGATCAAATGAAAATTCTCATGAAACGATTGAGGAACAAAATGGAGAAGAACAATAGGAATTATGGGGGAATAAGACGGGGTTAAAAGGAATAGGAGGGGGGAACAATTGGGTATGGATTATATCAAAGATCAGAACTGGGTTTCCTGAATCACTTGACTAAGAGTGTATTGATTTTATCATCGATCTTGCTCGGCTTTACGTTTGGTGCATAACGTTCGACAACTTTACCGTTTTTGTCTATCAAAAATTCTGAGTGAAGAAAAAAAAAAGGGTTAAAGTTATTTTAAAAAGAAATATATCAACTTAAACGCACTGGTAAAATTCCCTGAAGAAAAGACAAGAAGTGAAAATGTCAATATGATGAAAGAACACTATTTTTGGCACTACTCACACTTGATTCCTTGAAAGCCCAAAAAGCCGGGCTTTTCCTTTTTGAGATATTGAAATACTTCGTCTGATAAAAGACAGGAAAGAAAGTTTTGCTTAGTACAAATTGTAGAGGCAGATGCGGCAAATGAAAAAAAAAGCTGTAAACGCACTGGTATTTTCCCCATTGACATCACTCTTACTAAAGATATCCTAAAGGAATAAGAAAAGAGTATTTAGACTGTGTTAGCGTCTTTCACAGTATTATCGTCCGTGAAAAATTTGCTGTTTACATACAAAAGTTACACCGTAATTCTTTTGACAGAATGTCGCAATGGCATCATCGTCAGCAGCGGCCTCTTTAGGAAATTGACCACTTGGGACTGGAGGGGGGATAGAGGGTAGTAAATAAGATTCTGTCGTACTTTCTCGATTTCATTCACTCACAACCAAGAATAACTAGACCCTTTTCGTGATACTTTTCATGTAATTCTTGTAATTCTTTAACTGTTTTATAGGGGAGAGATAGATTTTTGTTAGTAACCCGCTTATTTAATCTAGCCTATCTTATCATACACTCACGCTGAGGTGTAAAAACACATTGAACGCCCGTATTAACGATTAAAATAACTTTATCTTTAAGTTCTTCAAAATTAAAGATATGGCCATTTGGACGCTTTGCACTGAGATCGTAAAAGGTTACCATTTTCGGTTTAAATGATTAGAAGAGGCTTCGGGGATAGATGATGTAAGAGTATGGAGTAAAGATGGAATTTCAGTTGAACATTTTTTTTTGTCATTTTAAAACATTTCTTTTCTCTTTGATAAAGAAGATTTTTAATAATGTCGCGATAATTTGACCAAGCAATTTTAGCTAAACATGAGAGCAACTTGTCGATCTATGCATGCACGAATGCTTATTCACATAAACTATTTTATACAAACCCAGATTTATTTCAAATGCTAAACATGATTTACACGCGCTAAATTAGCTGCATATCTTTTCCTCCGCAAAAAGCGAAAAAGTTTAAATAGCGTCATCAATGCATGAGAACGAGTGATTGGAATGAAGAGTCATAACGGGGAGTTGGAGAGTACCTTAGTCTAAAAACCCTGAGTTAATGAGCTTAAAAAATCTTAAAAGAGACTTATTCAGGCTCATACCGCAGCAACGTAAAACGACCCCGAGATAAACACACCGGCCAAAAAAGACTCTAAAAGGGTTATTTCATTCGTAAGCAATGATGTTTTTGCAGATCCCCTCGGGGTTGATTCGGAATATCCCGATTAAAAATAGTATTTTACTCATTTTGAAGAAAGAAATACCGAAAGCGGTTGAAATTTACTTTATTCATTGTTAAGGAAGATTTTCTTAAGTTTCCGAGCTTCTAGCGTAAAATTTACCTGCAATCAAAACAACAACGAATCGAATCAAATCGATGATTGTCATTTTAAGATGAGATGATGTGATGATGATTTATTTGCGAGGAGAATTGGTTTAGTTGATTAGTTAATGGGTATAGGTTGCCATGTCCTATAATTATATTCCAAGTAAAGAGTTTATATAAAAAGCGAGACGGAACCTTTTTTTCCTCTTCAGGGCCGGAATCAAATTTTTATACCCTCTCTCTTCCCCTTTTCATCATCACGAACATGCGTTCATTTTCCCTTTTATTTCATTCTTTTTTTCTCTTAACCATCTTTGCATGGTCAAATTGCAGCACCAGTTCAAAATGATGAATATGAATATATCGTTATCGGTAGTGGACCAGGAGGAGGAACGGTTGCAACACGTCTAGCAAAAGCAGGACATAAAACACTTTTGATTGAAGCTGGAGATGATCAAAGTGCAAATTTGAATGTTACCGTTCCAGGATATATGGCAAAAGTAACTGAAGATCCAAAATTACGTTGGGACATTTTCGTTAATCATTATAAAGATCAAGAAAGAGCTCAACGTGATCCAAAATATGTTTGGGAAACAGGGCCTTTTGAATATCATGTTGGTAAAGAAGGTTTACCTTCGAATGCAAAACCACGTGGAATTCTTTATCCACGTTCTGCAACTGTTGGAGGATGTACAACGCATAATGCTTTAATTTGGATTTTACCGCATGAAAGTGATTGGAATAATATAGCTTCAATTACAGGTGATCAAACTTGGTCAGCTTCAAATATGCGTAAATATGAAGAAAAAGTTCAATCTTGGTTAGTAACAGAACCAACGGATCCGACAATCTTGGTAAACGATTTACAATTAACTCAACAATATTTTGCCG
>JANFOE010002511.1:0-88081 GCA_025667525.1 Glebionis coronaria | reverse complement strand
GTAACTAAAAGGGGGAGCTTTTGATTATCTATTTCTACTTGTAAAATAAAGACTAAAATTATTAAACATAAATATAAAAATAAAAGAGAGAAATCTAATCTTGATAGCTTATCCGGAATGAATGTTGCACAGTTGTTCTTGGTAAAAATAACTAAAGTTACTTATCAATTTTAAAAAAATAAAGTTGAAAACTTTAAAGCTATAAACTAAAAATAAAAATTTTGAAAATAAAATGACGAAAGATTAAAACTTTAAGGAAAGTAAAATTGAAATAAACTAAGTCAAAATACTTTTAAAAATAAAGCTTGGTAAAAATGACGGGAAAAATTAAGGTTTGAAAATTAAAACAATTCGGGAAAACAAAATATACACAAGTCGGAATGCAAACTTTATGTGTAATTCAGAATCCAAATCATTCAATCAATCCGGAATCCAATCTTACTCCTAATCCGGAATATATAAAAGTCTCACTTAATCCGGAATCAGATCCTAATGAAATCCGGAATGCAGAAAACAAGGACAATCCGGAATCTACACTATGCTTGTTATCCGGAATATGAAATTACTACATAATCCAGAATCGAAATTTAGTAACAATTCGGAATCAAGGTTGAGGGACTTAATCCGGAATCTAGGTGCTAATCATAATTCGGAATCCAATATCTGAGCTTATCCGGAATGCATATCCCTCAACAACTCGGAATGTGACAAATTGAAAGCAATCCGGAATATAACAAATCCAAGCTAATCCGGAATGCATACTGAACTGAATTTGGAATAAATGAAGTTCAACCTTATACGGAATTTGAATTCCACACATAATTCGGGAAAACCAAAAAGCAAGTGATTCGGGAAAAGACGTTTTCAAACATAAGTCGAAATAAACTGTTACAAAGATCTAATTCGGAATGCTAGGGTTTTAAAATCCGAATTACATAAAATAAGCTAAAATCTAAATAAGCACTTACCAAAACTTTAACCAAAATGATTTTAAGAAAAAGCTAATAAGCCACAAATTTAAAACTCTAAAAACACCGAATAAACTTAATATTAAAAATCAACCTTTTAAAAGATTTAAACTATAAAACACTAATTAAAAATAAGCTAAACACTACTTAATCAAAAAGCACGATAAGCTAAAACATCAAACACACCAAATCAATAAGCACAATCTAATAAGCAAATCAATTAATCAATCAACAAAATTAAACCAACTACATGATTAATGAAACAAATCAATAGATTAGGATTAAGAAAGGAAGAATGAGAATTAATTAAAAAGCTTTGAATTAATGAAGATGATTAAGATTCAATTACAAGATAAAAAGATGAAAGATTAAACAAACTTGAAAGAAAATTCTAGAGAGAGAAAGTAACACATACTCCTAATTACCTTACTTAAAAATAAACTAACTCCTCCTAATGAACTATTAGGAGACTATATATAGGAGAAGGGGAGGGTGTTGTTGCTTCCTTCTTTCTCTTGTCTTCTCGTCTTTTTAAATAACTCGTCTTTCTCGACTTTGTCTCGGGATTAGTCGAATGATAAAATGGACTTCGTCTTCTAATTTTCTTCCTTTATTAGACTTGGTTTTTCGACTTCGTTAAACTTCCGTCTTTAGACTTTTTCTTCGATAAATCTTCAGAATAGGCCTTTGACTTCCGTTCTTCTTGCACTTTTGATCTTTTGACTTCGTCTTTTGTCTTTTTCTTCGATAAAAGCCCGTGAAGACCCGTGTTTTCTTCCTTTTTCATATTTTTGTCCTAAAACACAATAAAAACACAAACCACGCATAATTCCGAATTTTACGACAAAAAATACACGTTTAGGTCTTGTTTTTACTTGTTTTAAGTGGTGAAAGGATAAGTGTTTTCACACTTATTAAGAGCTTTTGGAGACTTCTGATAAGCTTTCTACCTCCGATATGAATAATAAACATCTTACTGTGCTTCTTAGCCAAGCCAAGGTGGATAAGCAAACATTGGTCCGAGATGGGATTCCTTCCTTAGTGAGAAAATTGTTTGGTAGCTATGAGTACCGCAAGTCCCTTGGGGCAACGTGTAGCTTGGATATTTCCTCTGGTTTCATGAGGTCTGTTGGCTTCGGTAGAACACCATAGCAAGTTCAAGGCGCTCTAGCTAAAGTAAAGAACATAAAGAGGGATGCACTCAAGACCTGGGTTGGAAGTTGTGACGCCTTGTTTGTTGCTTCTTATGCTTTTATTCAGAAGGTATCCTCTTCCTTTTCTTTGCCTGTTGGTGATTTGATGCAGTTGGAAATTGAATGTGGACCATCCCAACCTGTCATTAGCGAAGTGCCTTCTGCTGCGACTTCCAACATTACTCACAAGGATGCTGACTCATTTGAACCTTCATCAAAAGCTCAAGAGGAAAAGAAAGTTGATTCTGAGGTCAATGCTACTGCTGAATGAGTTTATTTTGCCCCCGGTATGCCGGGATGGGCTTGTAACAAACAATATTCCTTTGTCTTCGTAATAACTTCTTAACTCTAGTTTCTTGGATATTTTTTCAGAACATCATGCCTCTTGGGTTGATGTCATTATGGATGTTTGTACTACTTCATACATTTTAAGTTTGTACTTTTATGTTTGTGCCAACTTCTCAAATATATTGGGGGTGTCCCTTACCTTATGCATATTTCTAGCCTTTACATAGTAATGAATACTTAGTATTTGATAAGTTCGGATATTAACCATCCTTCGGTGTTGAACAAGTGGCCTAACATTGAATAATAAACACTTAGTATTTGAGAAGTTTTTGTATATATCTTTATTAGTCATGGGAGGACATCGGTACGTGTCCGCTTTTAATTTGTCTTCCGGACTGCCTCTTAGGCGCGTCTAAACACTTAGAGTGTTTTTCATTAGTCATAGGAGGACATCGGCACGTGTCCGCTTTTAGTTTGTCATTCGGACTGCCTCTTAGGCGCGTCCAAACACTTAGAGTGTTTTTCATTAGTCATGGGAGGACATCGGCACGTGTCCGCTTTTAGTTTGTCCTCTGGACTGTCTCTTAGGCGCGTCTAAACACTTAGAGTGTTTTTCATTAGTCATGGGAGGACATCGGCACGTGTCCGCTTTTAGTTTGTGCTCCGGAATGCCTCTTAGGCGCGTCCAAACACTTAGAGTGTTTTTATTAGTAATGGGAGGACATCAAAACGTGTCCGCTTTTGATTTTTCCTCCGGACTGCCTCTTGTGCGCGTCCAAACACTTACACTGTGTTCCCGAGTTTTTATTTGGAAAGAAAAGAAGAGAAGTGGAGAGGAAATTAGAAAAATGTTGTGTTCCTGAGTTTTTTTCAGAAAGAAGAGAAGAGAAGAGAGAAGGAAATTATGCCAAAACTTCTCTCCTAATCTTCTTCCCAAATTGGGATGATTTGGAAAGAAAGTGATTTTTTGGCTTATATCCTCCTTTTCTTTCAATCTCGGGAACACAATATTAGAAATCAAAAAAATTCCTCTTCTCTTCTTTTCTCTCTTTTGTGCTCTCTTCTTTTCTCTCTTTCGTGCCCTCTTCTTTTCTCTTCTTTTAATTTTATACTCGAGAACACAGTGTTAGAGTTTTTTACAATATTGCGTTCCTGCGGTTAGCTACTCCGAGGGCTACAAATGTAATAACAATTGTGTTGTTAATCAATGTGAAAACTTCATTCATTCAGTTGTTCGATCTATTACATTGTTTTCCTACATAAAACATTTTTGGAGATTGATTGCATGCCACGTTCTTGGTAATTCCCTTTCATCCATGGTCTCAATCTTGTATGACCCATTCTGGTACGCTTCTTTTAGCCTGTAAGGACCTTCCCAGTTGGGACCCAACTTGCCAATCTTTTCAACCCTGTTGGCTTCGTTTCGGCGGTAGACAAAGTCGCCCACTTTAAAATTGCAAAGTTTAACTCCTCTTGTTGTAGTATTGTTCAACTTTTTACTTGTACTTTGTTTCTTTAATGGATGCGGCCTCGCGCCGCTCCTGTAACAAATCAAGGTTCAGCCGGAGTTCCTCTTCATTGTTGTCCTCATTAAAAATAAGTGTTCTTGCAGATGAGACTCCCATTTCCACTGGAATCACTACTTCACTCCCATATGTTAGGCTGAATGGGGTTTCCCCATTACTTATCTTTAACATGGTTCTATGTGCCCATAACACATGAGGTAACTCATCGACCCACCCCGTTAAATTTCTCCCCAAGAGGTCTTTGAGTCCATGCATCAACGATTTATTGGCTCTTTCCACCAGCCCATTAGCCTGCGGGTGAGCGACGGCGGTATTCATCTGCTTAATTCCCCATTTTACACACCACTTCCTCACCTCCACTAGCTGTTTTCCATTGTCTGTCACAATAACCCTGGGTAGTCCGAACCTACACACAATGTTTTGCCAAGCAAACTTTTTTACTTCCTTTCCGGTCACCCTTGCCAGTGGCTTTGCTTCTATCCATTTTGTGAAATAGTCGATGGCCACAATCATAAATTTCACATTTCCTGGAGACCCCTCATTTGGACCAAGAATATCCATTCCCCATTGGTAATAGGGCCACGACGACATGATGAAAGTGAGTTTGGTTTTAGGTAGCCTTGGGACCGGCCCATGTATTTGGCATGAATCACATTTGGAAATCTCCTCCCATGTATCTTGGTGCATGGTGGGCCAATAGTATCCTTACCTCATGATCTTAGCCACCTGATGAGACTGCTTTTATACATAGTCTCATCGTCCAAAATGGGCTTAAAATGCATTAAATATCATGAAATATGCCAAATATATGCTTGTGTTTGTTACATGTGTATTTTAGGTACGAATATTGAGAAAATGACAAAAGATCACAAGAAACAAGCAAAAACAAACACGGAAAACGAAGCCGCACAATGAACCAAGCCCTAATGATGATTTTCAAAGAATAACCCTTGAAGATTTGAAGATTATACAAGAAGGGTCCTCCAATATTGAAGAATTGACACTTTAAACCCTTGTTTATTCATAATTACAAGTTTGGTCCTTAAAGTTTGTCAAATTTATAAAAAGGGCCCTCTACTTTGAAGAATTGGCAAGAATGGTCCCTAAAAAATGAAGACTTGTCAATATTAGTCCTCCAAGAAGTCAACAACACAAGTCAAGACCATAAAGTTGAAGAAAATGCCAAAACAGCCCTTCAAGAATCATGAATAGGCAAGAAATACCCTTGAAATACTTTTGGAAAAGTATTTGGGGCAAAAGTGTGAAAACTGAAAGTTTGTTATAAAAGGAAATTCATTTTCATGCTTTTTAAACTGAAATGACAAGAGAAAGAGAGAAGGAGGGTTAAAGCTGGCAGACATGAAACTTACCTAGACCAACCAAAACACGCCATGTATCCCACTCACACTTTCAACCAATCAAAACCCACCTTTTTGCCACCTCAAATCCCACTCAAAACCAGTTATAACTAATTTTGATTAGTTTAATAAATTGGCGCTTAACAAATTTTTAAAACCCAAACCAGATTAAACTCATAACTATTCACCAAGAACACAAATTAGGGGTTTGTTTTATCCTTTGAATTAAACCCTAATTCTCTCCAGATTGATGATTAACCTATCCCTAAACACATCCCAACCCTCACTTTGCATGCCACATCATCCCACAAGCGCACATGTTTACTACCATGCACACGTTTTTGGGAACAAGCCAAAAGGTGACAACCATCCAACAAATTACATTCAGCTTCATTTCTAAGCTTCATTGTGAGCCTTAGATCAAATTCCAACAGCTCACAAGTCCACAAACTGCCAAAGGAACTTCTAATGATATCAAGATAAATTCAAACTCAAGGGCATTTCAGGAACTTCTACACATTAGGGTTTACGTTTTTCTTTGCTTTGTAGTTCATATTGTAACAGATACTTGAAAAAAAACCTAAAAACATTAATGGCGGACGAAAATATCTCCTCTTCTTTTCATGCGATTTTTTCTCCTTCTTTTTGACCTGGATACCTTCTAATAACTGTGTTTGTCTGCTAATCGTTTGATTATTGAGATTAAACATTGTTCTTATTAGGTTGATGTTTCATTAAGATTAGATCTAATCGTTTTTTAAGGGTTATTTTTGCTTTTTCTAGCGATCTGTTCATCATTGTTTCCTTTATTTTCATTGCTACTGTCGGTTCTTTTGTGCCTATTTATCCATCACGATCTAGTTGAAGAGGACTAGGTGTTAGTATTTGTTTCGTTGGTTTTTTCTAGGGTTTCGTTTGGAGCTACTCGTTTTTAGGGTGTTAGGGTTTCGAAACAACGTATGTCGCAGTAAACAACGTATGTCGCAGTAAACAACGTATGTCGACTAGGGTTTCGAAAAACCCTAATTCTGCAACTGTTAATGAACCGTCTAGACCACAGTTGGATTCTAGGGTTCCTAATGCTAGCATTAATGATCCTATGGCGCATGTGTCCGGGGATAATGTGGGGGTCTCTAGTGCTGCTTCATACTCGAGTGGTTCCAATGTTGCTGGTTTGGCTGGACGCAACACTAGTGTTGAAGGTTTGGAATCGAATTCTAGGGTTTCGACTGGTGCAATGAGTCTTGTTACTACTATGGAGAATACTAGGGATTATAATGAGATTTTTGGCGCGGGTCCTGTGCCTACGACTACGAGTGTAAGTAAGGGTCCTTCTTTGGATGAGTTACTAGGTGCGAGTGTTTACACGGGTGGAGTTGCTTCGACTATGGGTTTAACGGGAGGCACTAATACTATTGTTGGGGCTGTTGGTCCTAAGCCGCAGCAACCTCCTAGGGTTAATGCTACATTTAATGTGTCTAGTATTGATTCGTCTATTGTGCATTCCGTTGAGGTTAATTCTACTCCGTCTTCTTATGCTAATGCAGCTGGTGCTTCGTCTGTGTCGAAGGGTGGTGTTAATTTTCGACATTTGGTTGGAGAACAGGTTTTTGATGGTGTTAATATTTCTATCCCTCGTAAGGTGGTTGAAAAGGTGAGTAGTCGCTTTGAGCACACGATGTTTGGCTATTTCCTTGGTAAGCGAATGGCATTCCATGTTGTTGAATATTATGTACGTAATAATTGGACGAAACATGATCTTAAAAAGATCATGATGAATGATAAGGGATTCTTTTTCTTTTAATTTGATACTAATGCTGGTTTAGAGGCTGTTTTGGAGGGAGGGCCGTGGATGGTGCGGAATTCTCCTATTATTCTTAAAAAGTGGTCGTTGGAGACTAGTTTGTTGAAGGAGGAGTTAACCAGAATCCCTGTATTGGTTAAGTTTCATGATGTTCCTATACAGGTGTTTGAGGAAGATGGGATTAGTATGATTTCCTCCTTTGTAGGTAAATCTATTATGCTTGATTCGTTTACTGCTGCTATGTGTAAGGACTCTTGGGGTAGGAGTAGTTTTTCTCGATGTTTGGTTGAGATTGATGCAGAGAATGAACTCAAGGAGTCTCTTACTATTGGAATTCCTTTGTTAGTTGGAGATGGTATTATGAAAGAGACTATTAGAGTGGAATATGAATGGAAACCTCCTCGGTGTGTAACATGTAAAACGTTTGGGCATTCTTGTGAACAATGTCCTAAGAGGGTTATTGCTCCTACAAATGTGGCAGCTCCTACGGATGGTTTTAAAATGGTTTATAATCGTAAGCGTAATAAAGGGACTGGGAATATGAATGCACAGCAGAATCGTCCAGGAATGAATATCCCAAAGGGTGTTGAGTTTCGTCCCAAGGCCCCAGCTGCTACATCGTCTGTAAAAGGTAAAGGTGTTCGGGGTGACTCTAGTATTAAGGAGACTACTGCGGTCTCTAGTTCTGCTATGCCTTCTCCTTTTGCTACTACCTCGAGCATTAATTTTGGAGATAAGTCATTTCCTACTTCGACTCCAGTTTCCACTTATAATTTATATGAGTCATTATCTAGTCTTAAAGAGGGAGGGGAGGAGTTAGATGATGATGAGGTTGTTGAGATGGTGTATGATGAAACTGCGAATCTGTTTAATAATTCCACTTCAGGGGCAAGCACTCCTGTTCTAAATGTTTCTAATGTTTAGTATGGCTTCATGGAATATTAGGGGTTTGAATCGCGCCCCTAAACAAAAGGAGGTTCGTCAGGTGGTTAATGAGAATAATCTTAGTGTATGTGATGTTCTGGAGTCTCATGTGGATATTTCTGTTGTTTATGATACTTGTCGAAAGGTGTGTAGTAGGTGGAAATGGACGTCTAATGGTGGTCTTTGTTCCAAAGGCACTAGGATCATTCTTGGTTGGAATGATGATGTTGTTGATGTTATGGTGATGGCGCAAACTCCCCAAGTCGTTCATTGTCAAGTTAACACTAGAGCTGATTCTAAAACAATATTTTGTTCCTTTGTGTATGCGGATAATTACTATGTTGATAGGCGTGTTCTATGGTCTAATTTAGTGGCACATGCCACGTTTATGCGTGATAAACCGTGGGTGTTGCTTGGGGATTTTAATACTGCACTCAATCTGGAGGATCATTCGTGTGGTGGCTATGAGCCGAATATTGCTATGCGTGAGTTTAAAGAATGTTTTCAACAGATGGAAGTAATGGATGTTAATGCTACGGGGTTACATTTCACATGGAATCAGAAGCCTGTGGGTGGTGATGGTATTCTAAAAAAGATAGATCGTGTTATGTGCAATATCGCATATATTGACGCATTCCCTAACTCCCTTGCTGTCATCCAACCTTATAGGATTTCGGATCATTCTCCTTGTGTGCTTCGAATTCCTGCGGTTAGTAGACCTAAACCTAAACCTTTTAAGTTTTCAAACTTTTTGGTTTCTAAAGAAGGGTTTCGGGGCATTGTTACGAATGGCTGGAATTTGTCTATTCAGGGATGTGCTATGTTTAGAGTTGTTAAGCGTCTTAAGGGTCTTAAATCTCCGTTTCGTAAGCTTCTCTATGAGCATGGCAATCTGCATGAACGGGTTAAGCGTATTCAGTTGGATCTTGATGTGGCGCAACAAGCTATTGATCGTGACCCTAATGATCCTGAACTGCGGGAGATTTATGCGCATTATCTCCTTGCGTTTAAGGAGGCTACACTTGATGAAGAACGATTCTTGAGACAAAAATCTAAGATTGACTGGCTTCATGAGGGTGATTCTAACATGGCCTATTTTCATCGTGTTGTTAAAAGTAAGTGTGCTAGGAATCGCATTGACATGGTCATGGATGGTTCTAATGCTATTCATGAAGGTAATGATGTTCCAAATGCTTTTGTCACACACTATGAACAATTTCTAGGGTTGGAAGGTATGACTGTACCGCTTGATAGTCATAACTTGTTTACTAGTATTTTGGATGCTCAGAAAGCTAATGCTATGATACGGGTTGTTTCGGATGATGAAATTCAAGGGGCTATGTTCTCTATGGGTGATCATAAAGCCCCAGGTCCAGATGGTTTCACGGCTGCATTTTTTAAGAAGGCTTGGGATATTGTTGGTGGCGAAGTTATTTGTGCTATTCGGGAGTTTTTCGCTAATGGTAAATTACTTATGGAAATTAACCATACTCTTATTGCTTTGATTCCGAAGGTGTCTACTCCTGCAAAGATTACTGACTATCGTCCTATATCTTGCTGTAACGTGCTTTTTAAGTGCATTAGTAAGATTATTGCTAATCGTATCAAGGATGATCTTGGTGATTTAGTTAGTATTAATCAATCTGCTTTTGTTCCGGGTCGACGAATATCGGATAATATACTTCTAACTCAGGAGCTTATGCGTAACTATCATAGACGAAGTGGGCCGCCCAGGTGTTCTTTTAAGGTTGATATTCAAAAAGCATATGATACCGTTGATTGGGGTTTCCTTCGTTCTGTTCTGATTGGATTTGGGTTTCCTCATACTATGGTTGAATAGATTATGGTGTATGTTACGTCTACATCGTATTCTATTTGTATTAACGGGAATATTCATGGCTGGTTTCGTGGTAAAAGAGGGCTGCGTCAAGGGGATCCGCTGTCACCTTACTTATTCACTCTTGTCATGGAGGTGTTAACGCTTATTTTGAGGAAACGTGTGCGTGATGCTGAGGAATTTTATTATCGCTATCGGTGTGAGAAGAATTCTATTGTTAACCTTTGTTTTGCAGATGACTTATTCTTCTTTACGCATGGTCATCTTCAGTCGGTACGTGTTATTATGGATGCTTTGGATGAGTTTAAGAATGTTTCTGGCCTTGTTCCTAGTATCCCTAAGAGTACTGTGTTCTTCTGCAATGTTTCTCCTACGGTGAAGACTAGTATTCTTAATCTGTTGCCGCTTGCTGAAGGGCAGCTCCCCGTTCGATATTTGGGTGTACCACTTATAAATTCTCGACTTCTTTATAGGGACTGTAAAAGTCCATGTGGAAAAGTTGGAGAGCAGGGTTAATGATTGGCGGAATAAGTATCTTTCTTTGGCAGGTAGGTTACAACTTATTCGCTCAGTTCTTTCTTCTATGCATATTTACTGGGCTTCTGTCTTTATTCTTCCTGCCCGGATCATATCGGAATTGGATCAACTTATGCGTGGTTTTTATGGTCCCAAGGACCTTTGAAATGGGGTAAAGCCAAGGTTGCTTGGGAGCTGGTTTGTTTGCCACAACGTGAGGGTAGCCTGGGGATTCGTAACCTGGTAGACTTAAATACTGCTCTTATGACTTCGCATATTTGGTGTATTATTACTCGGAAGGAGTCTCTATGGGTTCAATGGATTCATTCGTATAAACTTAATGGGAGGAGCTTCTGGGATGTTCCGGCTATTGGTGACATGAGTTGGGGTTGGCGAAAATTACTTATGATTCGGCCGCGTGTACGGTCGTTTATTTGGCATAAGATTTCTAGCGGTTCTTCTGCGTCTATGTGGTTTGATCGATGGGTGGAGATTTGTTCTCTCCGGAATGTTATTACTGTTCGCAATATTATTCGTTCGGGTTTTACTCTTGCTGATTCGGTTCGTGACCTTATTTCTAATGGCGCTTGGCAATGGCCTCCGGATTGGCCTGAACGTTATCCTTTGTTAGATTCTTTGTCTGTTCCGGCTCTCCCGGATGATCTTGAGGATGTTATTATGTGGCTGATACTACGGACGCCCTACACCCATTTTCTGTGGCTAGGGTTTGGGACTCTATTCGTACTCATTCAGAGGCTGTTGAGTGGTACCATGTTGTGTGGTTTGCGAATTGTATCCCTAGACATGCAGTACATATGTGGCTCATGGTACAGGGTAAACTAAAGACTCAAGACAGATTGAGGCATTGGGATGTAGGCCTTAACGTGGATATTGCTACTTTGCGATGTCCATTGTGTGGGGCGGTTGCGGATTCCCATTCACACTTATTTTTTGAGTGTTCTTTCTCTTCGCATGTTTGGTGTAATGTTCGGGAGTTGGCTGATATGGGATATGTACCTCCGAGATTTGCGGACATCTTTGCCTATTTATCCCCTATTTCGAAGGCTCGATCTATGACTATCATTATTGGCCGAATGGTCGTGGCTGTGACTTCTTATTTCTTATGGGCTGAACGAAATTCTCGTTTGTTCAGAGGGCAACGCAGGAATGTTGATCAAGTTGTGGTGTTGATTTGTGATACTATTCGACTAAAGCTTGTCACCTTCAGATTTAAGAAGGTTAGTACCCGTTCCATGTCCTTGTTGGATCGGTGGAGATTGCCTAGTATATGCGTTTCTCATGGTGGTGTTAGTGTATGAGGGTCGTACTCTTTTTTCCTTCTTGGGGTTTTTCCCATTGGGTTTTTCTCGAGAAGGTTTTTTAAGGAGGCGGCCTCATGTGGATCCTTTGCTGCCGCTGGCGTGCTGTTGGAGTGGTGGGGTGTTTTCTTTGTTTCAAGACTTCATTCTGCTGGTGTTCATCTGTTCGATGATTAGTTTATAATGTAGTCTATGTCATTTGATATATGTAGTGTGTTTATGGCATGTCATAAGCACTAGTTTCCAAGCCTTTGCTTGAGGTTAATGTGGTACTTCGGCCACATTCCTGTGTACTTAACATTATTTTTTGGTTAATATATTTACCGGGGTAACCCATTACCAAAAAATAGTTCACATTGTATCCTATATAAGGCATTAGGGTTATAAAATTTAGCGCTGCTCATGGTTTTTCCTTTATCACAAATCTGTAAAGCCTTGTTCATTTTTAATGAAAAGTGTTTGATATTGCTAATGAAATCCAAGTGCCAACTTAATTCCTTGCTTACTGATGTTACATGTTTGTGTTGTTTGAATCTTAAAACCTGTTTTTAAAGCTTGTGCAAGAAATTGCCAAGTTTTCTAAAAACTTGATATTTTGCTAAGTCTTTGGTACATTCTTGGAAATTTTGGATTACAAGTGATCTAAACACCCTGATAAGAAGATTATCAAGGTGTTGGGAGCTTGTGGTTTGGGGATAATCAAGAAGTGGGTACAAAGGTTGCATTAATCAAGATTTTTCATCTTTCTGTTTTATATGAATTGTGCTCTAACCTTGTTGAATCTTAGCAGGGTTGTTGTGGAAGCTTGTGCCTTGTTTTGCTAGGCACATCAGCTCAAAAATTCATGAGTGTGGATGTATATTCATGAGGTTTGAGTCCTTTTACCTAAAATCTGATAAAAGTCTTGATTTTTGGTGCATTTGTGTTCTGCTGTTATACTTGTTGTTCTTGTGGCTTAAAATTGCTTGATATTGCTTGTTGTTATTGTGTTAGATTGGGCTTGGGTAACATTGAATCAAAAATTTACTTTGTTAAAATTGGATTTAAAAAGTGAAAGGGGTGTTTGGGTTAACCTGTTTAAGCTTGCAATTTGTTTTTGAGTTATTGGAAAGTGTTGTTTATTGCTTATATCTGATAAACACTTGGTTGTATGCTATTTGCTGCAAGTTCTTGGCTTTTAAACATCAAATTCTTAATTGTGCTATAAAAAGTTGAAATCTGCTTGTTTTGACCTAAGATCTTGGAAACACATAGATTGTATGCATGCTTAGGGCTAACAAGTGATTAGACATAGTTTATATAACCTGTTAAGAAGATTTGAGGGTTTGAATCTGGTCTTGTGGTCAAGTATATCAGCAAAGTACCAAATCTGCTTGTTTAGTGTTCATCAGTAACATTCATTTGTTGAATCTTGATCTAAACTTTGAATCAGTGCATGAAACTAGTTTATTTGTGTTCATTTGAATTATTTATAGCTTGTGTATGCATTTGGTGAAGTTTGGCTGGCTTATTCTTGCTTAAAATGCTTATTGGTTGAAAACTGCTTATTGTTCATGTCTGGTGTATGTCTGGTGATCTTTTGATTAATCTGTGTTAATTGACTTGTTGAATTTGTGATATTATTATTGTTATTGACTCCTTGGGATCCACTGATTACTTGGGTGCCTTTGCTTAACTTGAATCCAACAAAAAGTCACATACGACAAAAAGTCAATCAGTGGGAACTCCTTTCCCCTGAAACTAGCCACTACTAGTGTAAATTGGTCATCAGCTTATTCATAAGCTATTCTAGCTTATTGGGACTTGAAACAACTTATTTTTTGTGATCAATCTTCGTCATTTGACCCATTGACTTGAACTGGAGCATATTAGGGTTTGACTTTGAGCATTGACTAGAAAACCAAACAGTTTGACTTTTACATAAGTGCTTATTTGCTTATTTTAGCTTATTCAGTGTGCTTATTGGAATTTTTTTTTGATTATTTTGCTTAATTAATTCATTTAAAACCTTTTGCAACTTGAATCAGCACTTGAGGTAGCCTACAACTCAAAAACGACTATTTTGTCGTTTTGTGAAGAGAGCTTTTGCTTATTTCAGGCTTATTTCTTGGGCTTTTTCAAAATTAATTTTTACAGATCTCTTTGGTAACTCAAAAGAAGCTTGTGTGTCAAATTAGAGCTTATGGCATTAGCTTGTGGCTTAATGGGCCAAAAAGCCCATTAAGAATAAGCTATTGACTTATTAAGCTGTGATAAGCACATTTTCAGCTTTTGGGCCTTCAGAGTTTTGTTCTTAAAATCAAATTTTGAGTCAGATAGGAAGTTTTGGGCTTATTTGGTGGACTTTTTCTTATTGGGCCTAATTTCAGCCCATTAAGGGTCTGTTTTGTCATTTAGCCCATTTTAAGGCCCAATAGGGGTATTATGGTAATTTCAAGTTCATTTCCGTGTTGTTTAGGTTAAAATAAACTAGTTTGCAACTTTTTAGAATTTTTTATAAATTCTGGATTTTTAATATTATTTTATTATTAAAAACTGAATTTAGATTTTTGCAAGTTTTTCATTTTTCCTAGTTCAAATACATTAAGTTAGGAATTTTAAAATTTTTAGATTAATTTTATTGTCATTAGATTAAATATTAGAATTATTTTAAGTTTTATTAGTTTTTAATCATTTTAAATAGTTTTTATTAACTTTAAAATTTTCAAAAATATTTCTTAATTTAGTTAAGTCATTTTAGAGGTTTACAAGTTAAAAAATCTCATTTTGGACTTTTTGTTAATTAAACTGATTTTTTGGGCTTTAATTAGCATTAAAAAATTATTATTTAATTAAATAAAGGGTTTGAGTGATTTTTGATTTTTTGTAAACTCTAATTACATTTTTTAGGATTTATTACAATTTTCTAGGAATTTTTAGGGTAATTTTTAAATTTAATCACTTTTTAAGGTTTTACGTGCACGACTTCGTCTTAGTTTAATTCATAATCGTAACCGTCATCCTTTTCTACTCTCTTTTCTATTTTTCTTTATTTATAAATATAATCACAAAAAAAAAGCAAGTCTTCGCAATACCATTTTTCTCTCTCTATGGGTGATCTCCTTCCTTGCCGTTTGATTCATTAATCATTTCTATTTTTTTCATCAATCATTGTATAACGTTTGATTAAGCATTTAGAGTCTGTTATTTCCTCATCAAATAATTTGTGATAGGTTATAGGCTATGGTTTCGATCTCCCTATAATCCTTGTGATCGGTTATCTCGTGAGGTGTGACGTGATTTCTTGTGTTTTAATCCTTCATTATTCAATTCGACGTGGAATCTAGTTTTTGATTATTGAATTTTCTAGGGTTTGGTTTCGGTCATCCATAATTAGGGTTTTCTTTTTGGTTTTGTGGGGGGTTTTTCTTGTTTACTGTGGCTTCGTGAGAGATGGAATCCCTTGATCCGGGTGATATTGCTAAGGTGGCTAATGATTTCAATAAACGAATGGATAGGTTGGCCTCTGAGCCACTTGGTTCACAGGCTAACGGGGTGGCTTTGAAATCGTTTGTTAACATTGTTTCGTCGGCTGCATCAAAACCCAAGAAGAATTTTAGAGTATTGGTAAGCGAAGGAATTGATGATACCGATTGTTCCCTTCCTGTAGCGGCTATGGAAAAGGTTCAGAATCGTTTGGAGAATTCGCTGGTAGGATTCTTTGTGGGTAAGAGTGTTGCATTCCCTTTGGTTAAGAATTACGTTGCTAACACGTGGGGAAAATATGGGTTCACTAAAGTCATGCGGGATGAAGACGGGTTCTTCTTTTTCAAATTTAATTCCACTGAAGGAATGGAGCAGGTGTTGGAGAATGGCCCATGGATGATTCGTAATATCCCGTTAATGCTTACTAAATGGTCTCCAACTATATCTTTGTCTAAGGATATGGTTACAAACGTTCCAGTATGGGTGAAATTGCACAAAGTTCCTGTGGTAGCGTATTCTGAAGATGGGTTGAGTATTATTGCTACTCAAATAGGGAAACCGGTTCTCTTAGATGCCCATACAAGTGCTATGTGTGATGACTCTTGGGGGAGAATGGGCTATGCTCGTACCTTGGTTGAGGTGAGTTCTGACAAGCCTTTAAAGCATGAGGTCACCATGGCAGTTCCCACTGACACAGTAGGAGGATATAAGAAGGAACGAATCCGTGTGGAGTACGAGTGGCAGCCACCTCAATGCATAGAATGCAAAATTTTTGGACACTCAGATGCTAAATGCCCTAAACGTGCCCCTGAACCGGTTAAGGAGAACCCTAACCCTCACCTAACCATGCTGATGGGTTCACTGTTGTGAAAAGCAAAAAGAAAAAGGCTAAACAGACTCAAGGGCAGTCGGAATGGCAGGTGGTGGGGGTGAAATTGAACAAACCTAAACCGAGGTTTGCGTATGGTAACAAAGAAGGAAAAAGTTCTAATGCTAACCCTAATACTTCGGGGAAAGGGGTGAGTATTGAGAATGTAAATAGGTTTTCCTCCCTACAAGGCGATGATGAGGAGATTCAGAATTTAGTAGGGGAAGCGAGTGGTTCAAATACAAAACCATACAAGGCAACCGAGGTTGAGGATCATGACAGTGATAGTGAGATTGAGGAGATTTTCGCTGAACCTCGTCCAACAATGAATACCCAAGGGGCAAGCACTCCTTCTAAAATGGTTGATAATGTTTAGTATTGCAACATGGAATATTAGGGGATTGAACCGAGCCCCTAAACAATCAGAGGTTCGTTATGTTGTGGGTGAAAATAATTTAAGTGTTTGTGGTATTTTAGAGTCACATGTTGATGTTTCTGGTTTATCCTCGATATGTTCCAAGGTATTTAGGGCTTGGGATTGGACCTCTAATGCTAGCTTGTGTCATAAGGGGTGTCGGATTATTATTGGTTGGAACACGGATATTGTTAATGTGTTGGTTTTGTCTATGTCTCGGCAGGCTGTTCATGTCAAGATCACTCATCGGAGTGATAATAAGTTTGTGTATTGTTCGTTTATTTATGCTGGAAATCTTCAGCTTGAGAGACGTCAATTATGGAATGAGTTAGATTATCATAAGAGTGTTGTCCATGGGCATCCATGGATTCTCATGGGTGATTTTAATGTGGCGCTCAATATGGATGATTTTCTTTCGGGCCCATCGAATGTTACTGCTGCCATGGGAGAGTTCAAAGATTGTGTGGAAAACATTGAGGTTTTTGACATTAATAGCACTGGATTGCACTACACTTGGAATCAAAAGCCAAAAGGGAGTGATGGGGTTTTGAAAAAGCTGGACCGTATTATGGGGAATGATGGGTTTATTGATGCGTTTCCTGGGGCATTTGCTTTATTTCAACCTTATAGGATTTCTGATCACGCACCGGCTGTTTTAAAGATCCCATCTTTGTCGAGCAAAAAGCCTAAACCTTTTAAATTTTATAATTTCCTCACTTCTAAACTGGAGTTCAAGGAAATTGTTCTGGAGAATTGGAACCATAATGTTACTGGGTGCTCAATGTATCAAGTGGTTCAAAAGTTGAAGATTCTGAAAAGACCCTTTAGAAAATTGCTTCATGTTCAAGGTAATATTCATGATCGTGTTGGGAAATTAAGGAACGAGTTGGATGAAGTCCAAAAGGCTTTGGATAAGGACCCTTCTAATGCTATTCTTCGAGAGGAGGAGTCGGTATACATGCAGGCGTTTATTGATGCTAACCTGGATGAGGCTTGTTTTCTCAAACAAAAGGCGAAGGTTGAGTGGCTGGATGTTGGAGACTCGAACACGGCTTACTTCCACAAATCTGTTAAAGGTAAGAATCACAGGGCTCGAATTGATGCTATTTTGGATAGTAATAATAATGTGGTTACTGGGCAAGCTGTATCAAATCTGTTTGTTTCTCATTATATGAACTTCCTCGGTTCGGACATGCCATGTAATGCCTTAAATGAAGAAAACCTGTTTGTCAGAACTGTGTCGCCTGAGACAGCTTCGTTGATGGTTCGACAAGTTTCAGATAGTGAAATTAAACATGCGTTATTTGACATCGGGGATGATAAAGCACCCGGACCTGACGGGTACACTTCAGCGTTCTTTAAGCAAGGATGGGAGATTGTTGGTACGGATGTTTGCACCGCGATACGTCAATTCTTTACCAATGGTAAACTTCTCAAAGAAATTGATCACACGTTCCTTGCTCTTATTCCGAAGGTCGCGACTCCTCAAAAAGTTACTGATTTTCGTCCAATTGCGTGTTGTAATGTTCTATATAATGCATTAGTAAAATCCTTACTAATTGAATATTGGAAGGGATTAAGGAAGTTGTGAGTGAGAATCAATCGGCGTTTATTCCAGGGAGGCGTATCTCGGACAATATTCTTATTACTCAAGAGTTAATGCGTAGCTATCATCGGGATAGAGGCCCTCCTCGGTGTGCGTTTAAAGTGGACATCCAAAAAGCTTACGATACGGTAAATTGGCAATTTTTGGAGCTTGTTCTTGAGCGCTTTGGTTTTCCTGTCCAAATGATCAGATGGATTATGATATGTGTAACATCGGCCTCTTTCTCTTTGTGTATCAATGGGGACATTCACGGCTATTTTAAGGGCAGAAGGGGGCTTAGACAAGGAGACCCCATCTCTCCTTATCTATTTACGTTGGTAATGGAGGTTCTCACTCTTATTTTACATAGGAATGCGCATAATTCAGAGGGCTTTCGATTCCATAAAAACTGTGAGGAGATTGGTATTATTAATGTGTGCTTTGCAGATGACCTTTTTATTTTTTCCAGAGGGGATGTTGTTTCCGCTAAAGTTATATTGGATTCTCTTGATGAGTTTAAAGGTGTCTCGGGGCTAGTTCCAAGTATTCCTAAAAGCACGGCCTTCTTTTGCAATGTGTTAAATCACGTGAAATTGGAGATCCTTAGTCTGATGCCGTTTGTTGAAGGAAATTTACCAACGAAATATCTTGGTGTACCTCTCATTTCATCCAGACTTCTTAATAGGGATTGCAAGATCCTTGTTGATAAAGTTAAGAATCGTGTGGGGGACTGAAAGAACTAGTTTCTCTCATTTGCGGGTCGCCTTCAATTGTGTAAGTCAGTTTTGTCTTCTATGCATGTTTACTGGGCCTCCGTTCTGGTAATTCCTAAGGGTATTATTGATGATATCCATCAAGCGATTCGGGGGTTTCTTTGGTGTAATGGAGACTATAGACGAGGTAAAGCTAAAGTAGTGTGGGAGGACATTTGTCTCCCTATGAATGAGGGTGGTTTAGGGTTACGGAGTCTGGAGTTATTCAATATTGCCCTAATGACTACCCATATATGGAACATTGTATCGAATAAGGAGTCTCTTTGGGTTAGATGGATTCATATGTATAAATTGAGGGGGAGATCGTTCTGGGACGTGCCAATTAAGCCGGATGCTAGTTGGGGCTGGTTAAAAATCCTCCAAATGCGTGACTCTATTAGACCGTTCTTTTGGAAGCAAGTGGGGAATGGACAAGCTACGTCGTTCTGGCATGATCATTGGTGTACTCTTAGTCCGTTACATCGATATCTTTCTCCTAGGGATATCAATAGGGATGGTTTTTCGCTTCATGATTCGGTGGCGGACATGGTTAATCATGATACTTGGAGGATCCCTCAAAACTGGCTCCTTAAAGCTCCTATTTTGACTCAGCTTCCCTCCCTTAATTTACGTGATGATAAAGAGGATGACACTTACTGGAGGGATACTAACGGAATGACGACTGATTTTTCTGTTAGTAGGGTGTGGGAAGTTCTTCGGGTTAGACGTCCTACTGTTGGTTGGTTTCGTGTGGTATGGTTTTCTCATGCAATTCCTCGTCAAGCCTTTCATGTTTGGTTAATTATGCGGCGATGTCTTAAAACGCAAGATAGGCTTCATCAATGGGATGTTGGTCCAAATGTAGATCTTACACAACTTGTATGCCCTTTGTGTGAGGCCCAACAGGATTCACACGAACATCTCTTCTTTGCTTGTGCTTTTGCTTCACAGGTATGGTGTATGGTTCGAGGTTTGGCTGGAATGGAATCTGTTTCTCCGTGCGTGGATGACATTGTGGAATGGCTTCAACCTAGAGCTAATAAACGTAATGTGATTAGTGTTGTTGGTCGGCTTCTTCTTGCCGCTGCGACTTATTATATATGGAGTGAAAGGAACAACAGGCTTTTTAAAAATATAAAGAAGAAACCGGAAGACATAAGAGACATGATTATGGTTACGGTCCGATTGAAGCTTGTTACGTTTCGGTTTAAAAATACGGTGAACGTTAAGTCGTTGTTAGCTAAGTGGAATATGCCATCGGGGTTTAGGGTGTATGGTAGTAACTTGACTTAGGTCCTCTTAGGTCTTATTTCGGGTTTTGTTATGGTTCTTGTATTTCAATTGTGGCATGTCGCAATTGTTGGTTTTTCAAGCTTAGCTTGAGGTTAATGTGACACTCTGTCACATTCCATTGTACTGAATTTTTATCTGTGATTAATATATTTACCGGGGTAACCCTTTACCCAAAAAAAAAAAATATAATCACAAACACTTAATCATCTCTTTACACAACACACTAGCCTCCTTGAGAACGATCTCCACTTACTTTGGTCATTAGTGCTTGGTTTTCCTAAACCAATACTTAATACTTGCCACTTTTACGCTCTTTTCCTAAAGGGTAGTAAAATTACAACTATCACCACCACCGACCTTGTACCGACGTGCATTCCACACGACCCTTCGTGAACTTCCCGAATGATGTAATTGTCTTGGACGGGACCCACACATCTTAGCATTGGAGATAAGTACGATTTATTAAACATCACATCATTTTATATGGTATATTGACTTATCTTCATTCTCATTGCCCTAGCTTCATTAGGGTCTTGCGGCCATATGCCGTTCTCTAAACACTCCAGAATAGGTGTCATCCAACTTTCTCCCTTCTCTTGCACTATGTCATTAACCTCATGTGCGTCGATTGACCGAGACTCTAGAATCTCCACTAGGACTTCCTTTGTGAGATGATTGAATGCGACTGAAGCAAGTTTGCTAAGGACATCTGCTTTTTGGTTTTTGGTCCTTGAGACATGCATGATGCTGAACTTTGTGAAGCACGTTATGATTTCTTTTGCTTTGGTCAAATATTTCATCATCTTATCATCACTAGCAACAAATTCCCCGTTTAACTGACAGGAAACAAGTTTAGAATCTACCTTGGCTTCTAGAGTTTTTACTCCCATTTTCTTTGCCAAACGTAGTCCGGCCAACAGTGCTTCGTATTCTGCTTCGTTGTTAGAGCAATTGAAATTGAACCTTAGAGCGTATGTGAATTCCATCTCCTCTGGATTTGTTAATACCAAACCAGCTCCTGCCCCTTTTGAGCTCGATGCTCCGTCTGTGTACAACGTCCATGCTACCTCCGGCTCTTCTTGCTTTGTGATCTCATATGTTTCCATCCTTCCTTCATGGCCTAAAGATGCTTCATTCAGGAAATCTGCCAATACTTGACCCTTGACCGAATTTCGTGAGACATAAGATATCTCGTACATTGCCAATTCCACAGAGTATTTCGCCAAACTTCCGGACGATTCGGATTTACCCAATATTTTCTTCAATGGTTGGTCGGTTATGACATGGATGTTGTGTGCCTCGAAGTATCTACGGAGTCTCCTCGAAAGGTGTAGCAAAGCAAAGGCTAGTTTTTCCAACATTGAGTACCTCGTCTCGGCGTCATGCAGCGTCCGACTCACATATCGGACTGGCTTTTGAACGCCCTCTCTCTCAACTAGCAGGACCCCACTCAATGCTTCCTTCGACGCGGCCATGTATACGTACAATGTCTCATTCCTCATCGGTGTTTCTAACGATGGAAGTTCCATAATCACCTTCTTTAACTCTTGGAAAGCTTTTTCTGCCTGTTCCGTCCACTGATACTCCTCTTTGTTTTCCTTAGTTATGTTTTTCAAAGTTTCGAAAAACGGGAGTGAGCATTCTGCTGGCCTGAACAAGAAGCGATTTAAAGCCGTCGGCTTTCCACTAAGGGATTGCATTTCTTTCTATGTCCTTGGTGACCGCATTTCTGAGATGGCCTTCGTCTTCTTAGGATTAGCTCGGATTCCTTCCGAAGTCACCATATACCCTAGGAACTTACCTTCCTCTACTCCAAAGGAACACTTCTTTTGGTCCAGCTTCATGTTGATTTTTCTTAAGTTGTCAAATGTTTCCTTGATGTCTTCGATCATTTTCTCCTCAGTTTTGCTCTTGATCATCAGATCATCAACATAGGCTTCTAAATTTGTTCCTATTTGTGATCGGAATGCGGAGTCCACCAGCCGTTGGTATGTGGCTCCGACATTCTTGAGTCCGAAGTGCATTCTGGTGTAACAAAATGTCCCTTCATCCGTATAGAAAGCCATTTTTTCTTCGTCTTCGTTATCTAAGAGCATTTGATGGTATCCTTTGTATGCATTGAGAAAATATTTGAACTTGAAACCCATCACCGACCGAATCTTGACATCGATGTCAGGCAGAGGGTAGTAATCTTTGGGACATGCCGAGTTGAGGTTTTTGAAGTCAATGCACATTCGCCAATCACTGTCCGGCTTTTTTATGAGAACAGGATTGGAGATCCAAGTAGGGCACCGAACCGGTCTCACTATTCCAGCCTTCAGCAAAGCTGCCACGTCCCTTTGCACTGCTCGGCTTTTTTCCTCACCCAATGTTCTTCTCTTCTGGGCCACTGGGGTTCTTGCTGGATCCACGTTGAGTGAGTGTTTGATACTTCTCTTAGGAACTCCCGTCATGTCCGATGGCTCCCAAGCAAAAACGTCTGTGCTATTCCTCAACAGATCTATTAGCTGCAATTTGCACTTTTTTGTGAACAGCCTTCTGATGGTCACCAACTATTCTGGATACCCGGGATGGACGATGACTTGCTCCGTCATCTCTCCTTCTATCCTTTCTTGCTGATTGAATTTTTCAAATGCAACCCATTTGTCTAACTCTTTCCCCACGACCGTAGCCTTTTCTTTTGCTATCTTCTGACCATCCTCAATCACCCTGCATTCAAAGATTGCTCTCGCTTTTGTCCTCAACGCAGCGATGCCGCCAGGAGTGGGAAACTTCATTGCGGAGTGTATGGTGGAAGGTATGGCTCTCAATTCCCTGATCCCGGTTCGACCAAGAATGATGTTGTAGGGTGATGGAGCTCTGATTACACAAAAAGTCATTGTTGTTTTTCTTTCCATGTCATGTGATCCGAAGGTTACTTCTAGCTCAATTTTTCCCAAAGGCGCTGTTTCCTCGCTTGAGAAGCTCAGAACTTTGACAGGGTCCGGTGTCAGTCTTCGTCTTATGTCCGCATCCAAATTCATGAAACAATGCTCAAACATTACTTCCACAACTGCACCTTCATCAACGAACACACGTTTCACACAATAGCCTTCTATTTCTGCTTTGAATATTAAAGGATCGTCTGAGGCTTCGGATTCAGTCACCGGAGGGAAGTATATTGGGGCATTCATCTAGTCAACTTCGACCTTGCATATTTCCTTTCGCTTCATCCCATAACACTTATTGCTTATCATGTTTATTGTTTTGTCCTTGTAGTCGCCTCCTCTGTTTCCTCTTCCCTGATTTCCTTTGTTCACTCTTCCTCGCAAATCCTAAACCAAATGGTTTAACTTTCCTGACTCAAGCGCTGCTTCTAGTTGCTTTCTCAATTGATGACAATCATTAGCGAGGTGACCCTTCTCCCTATGATAATCATAATATTTGTCCATGTTTTCTGGGCGTACCATGCCCTTTGTGGATGGAGGTTGAGGCAACTAAAGTTGTAATTCTGTTGCCAGAATTTCTTTAGGGAACTTGGTCAACGTCTCGAGGCCGGGACGTTGATACTGATTCCTTCTTGAGTTGTTCGGATTCATGGGTGGAAGATATGGTGAGTATGCAGGTTTCGGTCTGTAGTCACCTTTGTTTTTGTGGCGGTTGGAGTTTTTTCCTGAAAAGTACTTATCTTCTTTCATGGCTTTTCCATTTCTTTCGCTTCCTTCACCTTGCGGTAGTTCTGTGTTCTTGTAAGCCTCTTCAGATTTGGCAAAGTCATCAACCCTCCTGAACATTTCTGCCACTGTTTTTGGCTCGTCATCAGAAAAGCGTCGGGACAACTCTGGGTATTTAGCTCGACGATAAAGGCGGAAATTTTCATGACCGCCGACACCCCTTGTATGTAGCTAGCCTCGTCAGTCCATCTTTCCTTGAATGCTGGAAGTGATTCATGAGCATTTCTCACGATACTGGTGATTTCCATGGGGCTTCTAAGACTTTTCCTTCTTAGGGCAAACCTTTCGAGGATCTGATCCCTTAGGTCATCCCAATGTCCTATGATTCCCGGTGGTAGTCTTTCGAACCATCCTCCTGCTGCTCCGTCCAACGTCTGCTGAGAAAACCTACACCATACCGGCATGGGCCACTCCCCTGAGTTGGCCGCACTGGGGAAATGTGTTATGTGATCATTGGGATCTATGGCACCGGTGTATACTTTCAGTGTTACCGGGAGGATGTGTTTTTGCGATGAGAATTCGATGATCTTTCTGGTGAACAGCGAGGAGACAACATCCTTGAAAGGTTTTTGTAAATCGTCTGCTGACTTATCGACATCTTTGTGTGTTTTTGATGCTTCGGGTTTCTCTCTGTGAGTTTCCTGCGGCTCATCCTCGCAGACCAACTTCATGGGAATGATAGGCACTTGCCCTACGGCATTATAGCGTCCTACCAAGTTCCGCAACTCACTTACACTTTCTAGAATCTTCTGTTGTAACGTGGAAGGTGTCTCTGTCTCTCCTCCCGTTGCTGTATTGTCACGTTCTGGTGATATTATCAAAGGAGACCCACTTCCCGAAGGTCCTGGCATTAATAGCTGTTTGGAGATTCGAGTTTAGGGCCCTACGGATGGTGACAAATGTTGAAACAAAAATCCGTAGGCACTCGACCCGTATAGATTAAGCTTCGGTCTCGTGTATGGTTTGCTTGTAGGTTGGGTCTATCCTGCAATAAAGGAACGCACGTTAACTCGTCCCAGTTGTGAACCCGAGACCAAGCTCCGGCGTGAGAGTAAGTAACTGTCACTAGAGTGGTATCTGGTGTGGAATACCGGAGGAATACTATTAAGTAGAATTGAATGTAGTGTACTCTGTTTTGTCCTGTGTAGTAAATGCCTTTGGGTATTTATACCCAAAATAAAGGTATACCTGGCTGAGTAGTCATGTCATCGAGACATGTATCATGGACAGTACCCTATGCTCAGGTACCGTATAAAGTAGGCGGCGGTTAATGGTTGGATCCATTGGATAAAACCTTGCTTTTTGGGTAAAATAAGGTCTCCCGAGATATGAGGGATCTTGTCTCTTTTCTCTTTCCTACTTGGCAATCTCTTCGGTGAAAGTGTTATGCCTTTGGCCATGTGCCAGAGACATACGCGAACAATCAAGTATGTAAACGTAAAATTTAAAAAACATAAATAATACACTTGAAATAATAATAATAAAATTATTGTTTTAATAATAATAATAAAATTATTGTTTTATGCAAGATTTTGAAGATCCCGATTTTTATTTAAAATTTTTACGGTTTTACGATATTACGAAGCAAAAACGATCGATATTTCTTTTTCTCAAACGAAAAATTAAAAAAACTACAAATTTATACGTTCTATTTTGTATAATTTAAAAAACAGCATGTAGATTTTTTTATACATTTCATAATCTATTATCTATAAAGGGTGCATATACACATCCTAACTCCAAACCTAACTCCAAATCAAAAATTAAGATAAACATATTAATAATTTAACCATTAGATCATTTTTAATCTAAACCTAACTTCAAATCTTGACCATCCATTTCTTTTGTAACAAACTTTTGTAACAACTTCTTACCAACTTATTAAAAAACCATTTTTATTTTTAAATTGAAATATCTTTTAACTCGTTTATTATTTTCATAATCTAATTTCACCATTTTTTAAAATTTTTGTTCTCTTTAATTCAACATCAATTTTGATATATTTACAATTTTTTTTGTTTTTTTTTTTCATTTTAGTGATTTTATTTATTTTAATTAAACTTTTTTACATTTTAACGTTAAATCGATTGCTAAAAAATCGTCACTTATTACCGGTCGCATCATTGCGCGGGTACCATGCTAGTTATAATTTAAGACCATATTTTTATAAAATATACGTATAATTTATTGTTTATATCAATTTGTAAATTTTTTTTTATCTATTAACTGTAGTAAACAGTGAAAGTGTCACATTTTAAAACTTTAAAATAGAAGCATTTATTTTGCAACGGAATATACCGAAATAAACAACCCCAGGCAGGGCCCCCTCCCCCTCCTACAACAAATCACCCCTAAAAAAAGCATTTCATACTGTAACAATTTCAATCTGAAAATAAGTATGACAGACGGAGGAGGGCCTTCGTTAACATGCAACACCTGCAACACAAAATTCAATACCCAAAAAGATCAAAAGAATCATTACAAGTCTGAATGGCATCGTTTCAACCTCAAATGCAAGGTATATTTTTTATTTTTTATTTTCATTTATTTTTGTTAACCTCCTTCCTAGATTTTAATTTCTTCTATATTAGTTATGGGTGACACGTCATCTTTTTTTTTCGTGACACGTCATCATTTTCCCCATTAAAGATGGTGCTTGTAATTTACTAGGTGTTACAGGTGTAGTGGGACCCACAGTAATTTTTTCCAACAAAAAACGGTTTAAAAGTTGGAGTATAAAGAAAACAACACTGGTATGGCACGATCCCCAAGTGAAAGGGCTTGGGCCGTGCTCACTGGCGTCATATTCTTTTTTGTTTGTATTTTATTTTAAGAACTAGCCTATAAGAGCACAGGGAACGGTGGGTATTTTTGGTGCCATAGAGGGTATATAGTATACCCTTCAGATTCCGAAATAAAAGAAAAAAAAAATAGAACGGCGTGGGCTGGTAGCCACGGTGCGAGGCCCTCGGCGCCAACCCAATGAGTCCTGCGCCAAAGCAAAACTCGCACCATACATTGGCGCTGGACAATCACGCGACGCCTCCAAACCCTCTAACCATGAGAGGGTGCTTTTGGGTTAATTTGGGGAAAAAGGCATAAATTTTTGCTATGACACAAAATTTGGGGATGAAGTTTATTTTCAAAAAGTCGGTATTCTTGACAAAAATTTAGACCAACGGGCGGAAATTCAAGGTGTTGCCAATTTGCCAAGAACCCCCCTAGAATTACCTTGGTTCCGCCATGAGTAATAGGCCAAAATCTTGCCCTATAACATCCGGATAATGGCCCACACCTTGTGCTCCAAGTGTTGGCAATAATTTTCTTTTATTTTTGTATATATCTTATTAGGAATGTTTAGCTGTTAGTTGTTTTTGAGTTAGTAATAGTGAAATGATTGAGAGACCTAAAGGGGTGACTAATTTTGTGCCTAACTGTATGTGGCACTTGTTTATTGGTCCGTGAATAAGTGGTTGCTCCACGCTCTCACATAAGTTTAGGCGTGTCAGTTTGTCATGTCAATCCATGCTCTAGTAGATAATAATGTTGTAGATCTAAATTGTTAACAACTTTTGAACATTCTGCTCGTTTGCCCTTGATATGAGTATAACAAAAGAAAATTGGGAATGAATACGGCTTTATTTATTTGTATGTTGAATGGTGTAGAGTAGATTTAGATAGGATGCCTAGGTGATAATTTGATTGATCGTTTACTCACTTTGATGTATTATACCTTAAAGCAATATTCGGATACTGTGCCTTCTATGTCACTTGCTATTAAACCAAAACTTTTTCGTTTAAGAGGATGTTTGGGTATGCTTATTTGAAGCGCTTATTAGCTTATTATATCGTCAGAACGCAATAAGCTGAAACACTTGTAACACAGTGCTTATTTGCTTTTTGAAGAGCGAAAGTAGGCTTTTTGAAAAGCACCTTGGAGTTGCGTTTTTGTATAAGCTATAAGTTCTAGACTAAGCAAGCCAAACACCATCTGAATCAGAGTATTTGGAAAAAGAAAAGGTGAAAGGGAAATATATAATTATTGTACTCAGTTATATTTTTATCTTATGATTCATTGTATGCTTATTCCATCGTATGTGAAATATTAGATTGCAGGGGTTCCAGGAGTGACAGAAACACTCTTCTTAACCAGACAGACTGCACTAGCTGAAGAAAAGAAGAAGTCGAATGCGCCTCCCAAGCTATATACCTGTGGCAGAGGTTGTCGAAGTTCCAAGGCTCATGCCCAACACCTTAACTCTGGGTCCCACACAACACTGGTGATCCAGGATGGTCATCTAACTCAGAACACAACAATAGTAAAGACACTTGCACCACATATGGTTAATAAGCTATCCAAAAATGAAGACGAATTAAATGATGTAAGTGACGGAAGCGATGGATGGGAGGAGATTGATGGAAGCGATGTGTGGGCCGAGTTTGATGGAAGTGATGAATGGGAGGAGGTTGACATAAGTGATGAACGGGAGGAGGATGAAGAAAACGGCAACTTGGTTGGTGACACGAATTATATGGTTATGGACGGAGTAGAATCTGACGAGGATATGAAAGAGGATGAAGTAGATCCGATTTGTTGCTTTATGTGTGACAAAGAGATTGAAACTATTGAAAGATGTATGCTTCATATACAGAAGTGTCATGGTTTTTTCATACCTGATGTCGAGTATCTTAAAGATCCACGAGGCTTTCTTAAGTATCTTGGACTTAAGGTATAACGACTTCGAATCTCTTTCGTTTTTCCTGTAATAGTTAACAAATGCTTATATTTCTCCCACTTGTCTTACTGTCATAATGCTTTTACAGGTGACACGTGATTACATGTGTTTGTATTGCAACATTGATTGCAAACCTTTCCGTAGTTTGGAAGCAGTTAGGAAGCACATGGTGGCAAAAGGTCATTGCAGAGTCCACTATGGTGACGGTGATGATGAGGAAGAAGGTGAATTAGACGAATTCTATGATTATAGCAGCAGGTATATATGATTGAGTCTGTTGTCTCTCAAATTTCATATACACAGCTCTGTTTCATATGCAGTTTTGCAACATGTGAAGTTAATAGAACATCATAGAACTGTAAACTGGAAACTATATGAGCTAATCAGGCAGAAAGCACTTTGCATATATGGCTCTATGATGTACTTCTACATCTAAATTGACAGTAACAGACGTGAACAAAAAGTGGCAATTCCCAGTCATCTGGTTTATTGGTTTAGTGCACAATTCACAAATGGTTGGCTGATATGATTTTCTTCTGTAATATAGTTACGTGGATGGAAATGGGAAGGCACTCGTTACTGCTGATGCAACTGATGATGGCATATCAACAAAAGCAATTGGTTCCAGGGAATATTTACGTTACTACCGTCAAAAACCACGCCCATCTGCAAATGGTGTTGCTGTTACAGCTGTCCTACCTGCAAGGTACAACCCATTGTATTTGATAGAAGTTTAAACCAAACATGATTTTAGCAATATAAAATGTGGTGTTGATTGTGAACGTGTGTATCTGCGTCATAGGAATAGGAACATGGGTTTGTCAACAGTGCAGTCGAAAGAGAACATGGTGAGGGTGAAGGTGATGAAGCAGATGAATCGGTCAGGGGTAGATGCTATGCGGGCTAAGATAGGCATGAAAAGCAATGTCATCCGTGATCTTCCTAAGAATGTTGCGTATTAAAAGTTTAGCCATAGAGTTCTTGTATTTTTTCTAACATGTTTCGCCAACATTTGTATGAACAGATCTTGATTATGAGAATTTGTGTTCTGTAAGCTTCTACCTGTCAAAAGTTTTTTCCCACTTTCCACACTAAACATATAGTCATTAAATTTTGTTAATCTGTCATTTCGCTAGTGAAAGTCGAGCACATTACATCCCTTCGTACTAACGCTATTATTTTATCTCCGGTATCTGTCAAAAGTCGAACAAAAGTCGAACGACATAAGACTTTGTTTCTTCAGTAGTCTTCTTCTTTTCACCATTACCACCTATCATCTTTTTTAAACCTCAGCCACTTACCATTTTCACCACCACCACAACCACCGTATGCTGCCGTGGCAACTAACATGGTCCCGGAGGGTTTGCGGGAATAATTTATCTATTATGTTGAGTGTTTGACTTTTACTAATGTAAGGATGTAGATTTTCAAAAGTTTTTGACAGAGATGTTTTGTGTAAAATTGACAAACCACATAAATGAGTTTAAGATCGAGCGTAATAGATATGAACCGGACCAAACTGAACATATATTGTCCCGGTCCATCATGGTTTGTTAGACCGGATTGGCCCGAAAATTGAAACCATACATAGATCGAACATTTTGATCCAGTTTTTGGTCTGATGTTTTCGACCAAATCAGTTTAGTCCGATCGAATCGTGATTGACCCTTATACCCGAAAGTATACAAGAGTTTTGTGAGCATACGTGTCACGAGACTTAAAACTAAACTTCTACCGCTAAACTATACTACCACACTCTAGCTTATTACAATATTAGAGAAAAAGTATCACAATTAGGGTTTACCCTCTTTACTTATGTCACCTCAGGTCATATCATCTCAACCAACTAAAACAAAAAACCAACTAAACATCTCTTCACTCACAACTAGTCTCTCTCCTTTTCACTTGGGTCCCACCAACTAAACACCCCCTCACAAAAAACCACGTGGGGCCCGTTTTTTTCTCTTTTTCCTCTCGTTGAAGACTGGCGAAGGGGAGCGGCCTGGGGGGGGGGGGGGGGGGAGGGCGGTGCCACCCTCTTCCATGACACCTTTTGCTCTTACAGACTTTTGATAATGATTTGCACTTTTTTTAAGCTAACAATTTTCCCTCGAGTCTAGATCATCTAAGTATTCTGCTGTATGGAAAGTAGGGGTGTCGAAAAGCTGACCCGAACCTAAACCCGAATAAGCCTATTCGGGTTGGGTCACTCGGGTCCAAAAACGTATTCGGGTCAATTCGGGTTGACCCGAATTGCCTCGAGTTCTAATTAGGCTCGAGTTCGGGTTTATATTTTTAGCCTTAACCTGACTTGACCCGAACCTGACCAACCCGACTTGACCCGAGTTTTTCTAACACATTTTACATTGTAAATACACTTAAACAAGTCAATTTTTAATTTTTTTACTTATACTCGGGTTGACCCGAACCCGAGTTGACCCGACCCGAATTGACCCGAACCCGACTGCCCCGAGTTCTAATTAGACTCGGGTTCGGGTATAATTTTTTTTAGTCTTGACCTGACTTGACCCGACCCGAATTGACTCGAACCCGGTTGACCCGACCCGATTCTCACCCCTAATGGAAAGTCATTTTGTTACCTTTGTGCGTCAATTTATCGCTGAATGCATTTTTAGGACTAAGTTTTGACCAGTTTTCTGCACAAGTCTCCTCAACGCAATCTACTTTTTTAACGGCCACGTTTTTATAACATAAAAACCTCACAAAAGAAGAAGAAAACAACCAAAAATAGCATATCGACAAGTGGAATATCTGCGAAAAGAAAAATCACAAGGTAAGAAAATAACCAAACAACCTACAAAAGAGAAAAGAACCAAGCTATATCACTTAATACAAGATAGAAAATGGATTAGACTTCATGTGATCCAATCGATAGAACTCTTAATTCATCTGCTCGAAATCCAAAGCAATGATAACACTTGGGCTTGAATGGGTCAAACGGTATAAACACAAATGCGGAAGCAAACCTTCGTTTGACCACATTTACGCAAGTCTCTGTATGAACCTATGAGGAAGTAACCAAATAAGGTAACCTTAAAGCAACTCTAATCAGCCACCCAATCAATAACAAACCAACTAATAATCAGCAGGTAGTAAAGTAATAAAACACACAACAAGAACACCAAACTTTTAACGTGGAAAACCCCAAAGTGGGTAAAAAACACGGGAGCAAGAAAGAGAAAAATTCTTGTTTTTTAAACCTCGTGCCGCTTAAATCACTATGAACCAAGAGATACAAGTCTTTCCTAGTTTACACTAGAGGCATACAACCAACAATATGATACAAACAAAGAACAAAGAAAGATAGATATCACCAAGAACTAGGAATATGACGCGAGCTGCCTGGGCACAACACCAAGACTTCCAGGCCTCCAAATCAATATTCCTACGGTCAAAACCTTGCTTTATATATAAAGAAGCCACAGCCCAAAGACCGTTACGATCCAACGGTGTAAAGTCCGGCGATCAGCGTAACACTTGGCGCTGCTGGGTGATAAACAACTCCGAACCTCTTTTATCTTTATTTCTCTCACTTCTCTCTTGGATAACCTTATCTTCAGAAAATCTGAATATATATACACCTTTTGATAGAGTTAATGAACCCAAGATGGACCTCTAAGATGTTGGGCTCTCAAATAGCTAGTATTAGAGGTGGCAAATCTTACCCATTTTGATACATATGGGCACTTTTTGCCCATTTTCCAAAAAAGATGGGGCACTTTTTGCCCATTATTTATAATGAATGGGCTAAACGGGCGCATATGTAAGAAACTAAATGTGCTTAACGGGCGCACTTGTAAAATACAAATTAGTATACTCGACGAATATTTTTTATTAAATTTTTTATCACGCCTTTCAAACAAGTTTTTTATTTTTTTATTTGTAGGTTTTTATATGTTTTTTTTTCCTTTTTTAGCTTGCGTCCGTTTAACCCACCCGTTTCGCCCGTGCCTGTTTAGCCCGCGCCCGTTTAACCCGCCACCCGTTGCCCGTTTAGCCCGTCGCCCGCCTATTTTGACACCTCTAGATAGTATCCATACAAAGTACTCCAAATGGTCAAAGTACCCCAAACTGAAGTACTCCAAAAACTGAAGAAAGTACTCCAGTTTTCAGCATTGAAGAATTCTGGCAACACTAACTTATTCTTAATCCAAATTGACTAAGAAAATAGCTAGTTAGCAATTGTCTTGGAATGATCTTTTTGGATGGAATTTGTAAACAGTTGCATATTTTGTGAAAATGAATTGCTAGCTAGTAGTAGCAGTTATTGGAAACATTTTAGGCATATGTTATTTGGTTGAATAATGGATGAATTTTGTTATCATTTTGTTACTTTAAGCTTCTACTTGAATTAAAATGCTTGCTAGTTTTCAAGCTTACTGTGACTTTAGTATGGTTTTTAATAACTCATGACATACTTGTTCCATCAATATAGCCTTCTGATATAGCTAAACGAAAATAAATTGTTATTTTGTAAATAAGTAAATAGTAGTTTTCCGTTCCAAATTAGTGGTGTAATATTAGTTAACATGTATGACCCGATAATCCGATAAGCCTGACCCGATAACCCGATAGACCCAAACCGATAACCTGAATCCTTATAGGATCGGGTTGCGGGTAAGTTTTTGTTTTATGAAAACCCGATAAGACCTGATCCGATAAGGCTCAAATCCGACCCGATAACCCGAATTACACCCCTAGCTAGTTAGCAATTGTCTTGGAATGTTCTTTTTGGATGGAATTTGCAAATAGTTGCATCTTCTGTGAAAATGAATTGCTAGCTAGTAGTAGCAGTTATTGGAAACATTTTGACATATTTTATTTGGTTGAAAACTAGATGAATCTTATTATCATTTTGCTACTTTAAGCTTCTATTTGAATTAAAAAAGGCTTGCCAGTTTTCAAGCTTACTGTGACTTTAGTGTGGTTTTTAATCACTCATGACATACTTGTTCCACCATATAGCCTTCTGATATAACCTAACGAAAATGAATTGTTATTTTGTAAATAAGTAACTAGTAGTTTTCCGTTGCAAATTAGCGGTGTAATATTAGTTAACATGTATGACCCGATAACCCGATAAGCACGATCCGATAAACCCGATAGACCCAAACCCGATAACCCAAATCCTTATAGGATCGGCTTGCGGGTAAGTTTTTGTTTTATGAAAACCCGATCTGATAAGGCTCAGATCCGACCCGATAACCCGAATAACACCCCTACATACAACATGTACGGATTTTATTGGGCTTTCAAGGTTAGTGTATTTTTTCAAAATTGTTTATTTAAGTTTATCAGTTTCGTAAATATAAATGTTAATATAAATACATATTTGGATTTTGGAGACTTTCCCAAAGAGCACAGTATGGTGGTTAAAAAATGAGAATGTAATTCCACGCGGTATAGCTTGGACAAGATTACCAAAATTTGGGAAATCCGATCATTCGAGTTTCTTTGGCTCGGGAATGAGATTAGACTTTGTTATATTATTATTCTTAATTAATGTTATATGTTATTAGTAATGTATACATATAATGTCTTTTGTTAATTAATGTTTACAAATATGTTCCACGAATCAATCCCAAATGATGGACTATCTGCTACGGATATATATCTTAGCAAAGATTGGCTAATTGATAGTGTTGACTTCATTGCAAGTTTGGTTGAAAGACATATTCATTTTGGTCAAGGTGTTAACTGGAATGACCAACAACCAAAGGTAGCTGAGTTACATGATGATGTAGACAAACAAGGTGTTAAAGAAAAAAATATTGCAGAAGGAACTTTTGAATATGACATACCATGCAATGGAAGTGTTGTTTAATAAAGTACTGTTGTTATTGACGAGGTTGTTGCTGAGTTGCATTCCCTTCGGAAGCAAGTAACTTTGTTAGAGGCTAGAAAGACAAGTCTTCATGAAGAACTAGAAGTTGTTAAATCTCGACTATTCGCCTTAAAAAACTTTGTTGAGTTTCTCTATAGAAGTAATATGAATGTACAACAAGGGAAAATGTTTCCAAACACACATAAAGCTAAATCCGT
The DNA here is from genome assembly GCA_025667525.1 of Glebionis coronaria. NCBI lineage: Eukaryota > Viridiplantae > Streptophyta > Magnoliopsida > Asterales > Asteraceae > Glebionis > Glebionis coronaria. The sequence goes on along the minus strand of JANFOE010002511.1, from coordinate 53,458 downwards.
TATCAATCTAGAAGGTTGTTTACCCAATGAAAATAATGATAACAATGCCACCTCACCAATTTAAACTTCCCCTGATGTTGTTGGTGCTAACCCTACTCGTGGTATGGATGTGGATGAGAAAGTTTTTCATGGTGAATATGAAGATTCACATACATGTCATCGGAGTTTCGGCCTTTTAATCAAAGCATGTGTTGTTACCCCAAAACAACCGAATATGGATGTTCTTGAAAGGGAAGTTAAAGTACCCGTGACAATGCCAATGAATCCAAACCAATTAATTACTTCCAACATATCAGTACGTATTCAATATACTTATTATTCATTATGTTATTTGGTTTATATTAGATTTAGGTTGCTTTGTAAAACATATAAACAAAATTTTCAGGAAGTGGAATTTACTGACGATTACAAGTTGCTATTTAATGACGACGTTGATGAAGTGAAAATTTCTTTGGATTATATGGAAGTAGAAAAGGAAGTCGAGAAGTTGGTTGATAAGAAGATTGTATCCGAGTTGCATAATTCTAACGTGTTGTTGCATTTTGAAAGATAATAATTAAGAACCTTTAGTATTGGCAATCCGATAATTTGTGTTGATGTTGAAAATTTTGATTGGTGTTATGTTATATATTAATATTACTAGCCATTGCAGAACTGTTTCCAACAGCTGAGCATAGATTATGTGTTAGACACATTTATGAAAATATGAAGAAGAAACACAAAAACAAGAAATTTAAGGAGCTTATTTGAAACTGTGTAAGGGCATCAACAATAGCTCAGTTGGAGGAAACAATAGATCAAGTAAAAGTAGTCGACCCTAAAGTTTGTGAGTAGTTAAAAAAGATTCCTTCAACATCATGGTGTAGGGCACATTTCTTAGGTATGTTTATAATTTTATTACTTGACTGTTTATATTAGGTGTGTTTGTTTGGTTGGTTGCATATGCAATTTACAATGTTATTACTTGACTACTTATAATATATGTGACGTTCAGGTAGTACTAAGTGCGATATCATGCTGAACAACATATGTGAAGCTTTTAACAGTAAGTTGATGGATGGTCGAGATATGCCAATCATTGGGTGTTTGGAATACATAAGGGGCATCTTATGAAGATAATTGTAAATGTGCAGCAAGTGATAGATAAAAGTATTGTTTTGCTAACCCCAACTACGGCGCGTATTTTTGACTATATTAAGGCCTCTGCAAATGATTATAGTGTTCTTTATAATAGGGGAATCATAACAGTGTAAAGGACCTAATGACTAGTGTGTTGTGAAGCTCTAACTTTAAGCAATGTGGTTGTAGGAGATGGGAGTTAATTGGCATACCATGTAGGCATGTTGTTGCAGCATTGAACAAGAGGGCAAATCATGGAGAATCTGTTGGGATACCAGAGAAATGGGTGGCACCATGTTATTGGTTGAAGACAAGAAAGGGGACGTATCAATATAAGGTTAAACCTGTTAGTGGTTGCAGTTTCTGGCGAAGATGCAGGATCTCGAGTCTGTTACTACCTTCGCATTATCATGTTCCTATAGGTAGACCAAAGAAGAAGAGAAGAATTTTCAAGGATGAAGCTGTTGTAGAGGCTACAAAGAAAATTGCTAAGACAAGAAAGATCATCCGGATGACTTGCAGCAAGTATAAAGGAGAGGGTCATAATAAGAGAGGGTGTACTAGTGGAAGTTCAGGCCAAGGAGCAACAAACAATCAAAGACCAAGCCAAGGAGTCTCAGATAGTGAGTCAATGACATCACAAACAACTCAACCAATGATATTTTTGTATAATACTAGCATGGTATCCGTAAATGCGACGACGAATACCCAATGATATTTTTTTGGCAATAAAATTAGTGTTAAAGTGTAAAAATTTGAATCAAAATAAATAAAAATAAAAAAGTAATGTTTTTTTGTATATATATTAAAATTTATGATTAACTAAAAAGAATAAAAATTTTAAAAATATGATAAAATTAAATTATAAAAAAATAAATAGATTAAAGATGCTTGAATTTAAAAATAAAAATATATTTTTAACAATCTGTTAGAAAATTGTTATAAAAATTTATTAAAAATAAATAAATAATCAAAATTACAAGTTTATTTTAAAATTAAGTTTGGATTAAAAATATGAATATATTTAAGGTAACTTAAAGTGAAACCCAAATGAAGCCCAATTTGTGAATCTTTGGTACCTTATATCCGTCCTAAATTTATAGTCATTAGATACTTAATAATAGAGGGGAATCACGTTTCCCTAGGAACAGTGACCCCCTCACAATCTCATTTGTTTACTCTTTCTCTCATTTGTTTATTCTTTCATCACACACACATATCACAAACTCATCATTGTGTATCTCTCACTCAAACCTAACCCACTTCTCTCTCACACAATGATCGGAGTTTATACTTTTGATCGGATCTTGATCCAACACTTCTCTCTTACATAATGAAGACCGATTATTGGATTGGTAGCGAGTATCTTCGAAAAACAAATCCATTCATATGAAGACCGATTATTGGATTGGCAGCGGATTATCTTCGATTGCATCTAAGAGGTTCGGTCTGTTCCGATTTTTTTGAAAAAAAATATGATTTAGGTTTTTTTTGTTACTTTTGTGATTTCTTAATCTGATACTGTATTTATTTTCTTGGTGGTTTTTTGGATTGCATTTTTTCCCTACCTCATGCCTTTGTTTGAGGTAAGTACATATTAAACTTGAAAATTATGGTTACAACTTGTATTTTCAGTTTATTAAAGATATGAATGAGGCTTATATTCATTTTAAGAGGATCCTATTGATCAATGGAAGCTTTGTGAAGAGTTTGTTGTTGTTCAGTTCATTCCAAGTAGAAGTTAAGAAGATTGTAGCAGTTTTGTAGCAGTGGTTTGATTTGGTTCAGAAAAAGCTGTTGGAGGTGATAGAATGGTGTTTGGTGATGATATTATGGTGTTTGATAGAATTGAGTTGGTTCAGCACCACACTCCTTCATCAAAGGAGGCCTAAGCTCACAAGTTTGCATAATTCTGTTTTTAAATTCCACTTAAAAGTTGAATGCATGCTCAATTCTAGTGTAATTCTTCTCTGCTGCTCTCATCATGTGTTCTGTACTTGTTTTTAGCATAATTGGTTTGATTTGACTGCTTGTTGGTAGTTTTATAGCTTCTAGTTTGATTTTACTTGATACTGTCCTTTATTTCATCACTTAAGTGCTTGTTATTGCATTTTGTGGTTTAACCTGTTTACAAGTCTGTTCTTAGTCTTAAAACCTTTCATTTTGCTCATCAAACAAGTGTTGATATCAGTCTTTGTTCACTTCAATCATTTACTAAAAATTCCTTTATAAAAGTTCATAACAGATTAGTTAACTAGTGTTTGGATTTGCATGACTTTTGCTTTTCAAGTGTGTTGAATCTGTTAATCTTTGCTTGTTCTTGGTTAGTATACTTTTGGAAACATTTCTGTTCAAGTTTGTGGTCAAAGTACAAGTCAAACAGGCAATTGGTCATGAAATAGTTTGGGTTCAAGTTCTTGTTATAGTTCATCAGAAAACTAGCTATTTTAAATCCATTGTAATCTGTTCATTTCTTAACCAAAATTCTTGAAACCAGTTTCTATTAGTCTCTTAACATCCAAAGATTACTTCCGTAAAAGGAATTTCTACAGTATTCATAATTCAGCTAGAAATCAGCTTTTGAATAAGCACATAGGCAAATGCAAGTTTCTGTAATATTAGAGTGAACTATTTTCTTGTATTGACAAATCCACTTCATAAAACCTGTGATTTTCTTTCATATTCTTGTTTAGAAACTTGTGTTTAGTAGATTTTGAACTTTTGAGCTTTTTCAACTTTTGGTCAACAAAAGTCAAATAAGCTAGGTTTCAGCTTAATTCCATTTTTCTGCTTATTCACTTGATCATTTTCCAAAAGGAAAGACATTCCATACTCATAAAAAGCTGTTTAACAAGATTAGGCTTAAAAATCTGAAAGTGCATGTCTGGATTTTCATTTAGCTTATACATGGCTTATTGGTTTGAGCTTATTTGAGTTTCATTGAGTTTTAAGCCATTTCCTTATATAGGTCTAGCTTATTTTCGATTTTAAGTCGTTTGAAACTTGTTTGAGCTTATTTGGTTCAGTATTAAGCTCAAACGAGCTTATTTCTTGTTTGATACCCGTTTTTGATAAATAGTTCCTTTAAATTGCATTTTGGTCCTCATTGTTTGTTAATGTTTGCATTGTGGTCTAAACTTGCTAGTTATTAGGGTTTGCAAATTTTAAGTCCTAAACTTTTAGTTAATTGTCATTTTCAGTTAGTTAGTTTACAGGTTTGTTACATTTAGTTAGAAAGTTGTTAGAATTTACATATTTGGTCCTTTAACTTTCTAGAATTTACATTTCAAGCTTAGAACTTTCATTTACTTAAATTTTTGATGGGAGAATCATTATTACCAAGGAAGTTGGACTCAAATTCCTCCAAGAGGAAATCACTCTCTCCAAAAGGTGTTAAGGAGGGAGCAATTGAGGCCACGGTCTCAACATGGGGCATATCTTCACTATTACTCTTGCAAGCGTCATGGAAATGCTCATCACACACCTCATCTAGTACATCAACTATGTTAATGGTTTCACAAGCTTTAGACTTCTTAATCACTTTATCATCACACACTTTTCCTAACTTAAACACCACTTTTTCATCCTCTACTCTCATGATTAATTCTCCCTCCGCCACATCTATTAGAGTACGACCCGTTCTCAAGAATGGTCTACCAACAATCAAAGGAACTCTCGGATCCATGTCATAATCAACCACTACAAAGTCGACCGGAAAGGTAAACTTATCCACACCTACAAACACATCCTCCACGATACCTACCGGGTAAGCTATGGTACGGTTGGATAACTCAAGTGTCATCCTAGTGGGAGTGAGCTCGGGAAGAGAGAGTTTTTTCCAAACCGATAAAGGCATGAGATTTATGCTTTCCCCTAGATCTGCCAATGCCATGCAATTTTCCACCTCGGGAAAATTACAAGGGATCAAAAAATGCCCCGGACTTCCAAGTTTTGTAGATAAGGTTTTGAGTAACACGGCGAAACAATTTTCATTAAGGGATGTGTTGGGCAAATCAACCAATTTTTCCTTGTTGGAAAGTAGATCCTTGAACATCTTAGCAAATTTTGGCATGTAAGCAAGAGCTTCCGCAAAGGAGATGTTTATGTTGAGTTGCTTGAACATCCTTAAGAAATTTGAGACTTGTATATCATCCTTGTTTTTTAATTTGTCCTTTTTCAATCTTGAAGGGTAAGGAAGATTTGGTTTAGGTGTAGGTGGAGTAGGTGTTGTAGTGGAAGATTTTTCTTTATTAGCTTCTTCATTGGGAGTTGTGGAAGGTAAAGAAGAAGTGAGTATAGGTTGAGAAGGTGTTGGTTATGAAGTAGTAGATCTTGGAGGTGGTGAAGAAGATGTAGAAGGCTTATCACAAGTGGGAACCAAAGTATGCTTAGCAATAGAAGGTGTAGGAGGTGAAGGATCATTAGTCATTTTTCCACTCCTTGTTGTAATAGCATTGACATTTGCCCTCGGGTTTGTTTGTGTGTTAGATGGTAAAGCCCCTTGTGATCTTTGATTAAATGCCATTAAAAGCCTCTTAGTTTGCTCCTCCATTGTGAGTTTCATTTGCTCTTGCATTCTTTTCTCACTTTCACGGATTCTCCTCTCAACATACTCATGATTATCATATGGTACATATCCTTGATTTTGAATTTGAGGGTATCCTTGATTTGGGAAGGTTGATGGTGGGTGAAATCCTTGATTGGGTGGATGAAAATTATTTCCTTGATTTTGAAAGGTGTTAGGTGCCTTGTAATTGTTCCCTTGGTATTGTGGTCTTGGACCTTGGGTTCTTTGTAACAATTGAGGTGGATTGGGTTGAGTAATGGTGGGTGGATGGGGTGGGAATCCCGGTGGAGCAAGGTAGTTTTGAGACTTGTAAGAAAGGTTATTTGGATTTATGTTGGGTTTGAAATGTTCTCGATGTTCTTCTTGGTAAGCATAACACTCCCCTTGATAACCCTGCACCTTATCACATTGTTGGTAAGAATGGGAACCTCCACAAGTCTCACATGAAAGGGTAATAGCATGCACATCATTGGTGGAATTGTTCAAGGAAAGGCCCTTAATGGCTTGGATCAAATCTTGACTTGCCTTAAGATGCATCTCATGATCCCTATCTATTCTTTAAAGTATTTCTTGGTGACTCTTGAGAAATTGGTTATCACAAGGTGTTTGAGAATTATTTTCGATAACATGAACCCTTTCTTCAAATTGAGTGTTAGTTTGCACCATTGCTTTGGTCTCAATAATATCCCAAGCTTCTTGAATGGATTTAGCAAGAATATTTCCACCCGCGGAAGCATTAAGTGAATCTTGGTGGTGTGGTCTAAATCCATCATAGAAAGTATTGATTTGGTGAACTTCATCGAATCCATGGTTTGGGCATCTCCTAAATAACTCCTTATACTCCTCCCAAGCATCACTAAAGGTTTGACTAGGTTTTTGTTGAAAGCCTATAATTAAGTTCCTCAAAGCCGTGGTCTTAGACGGGGGAAAGAACTTGTTCAAAAACTTCTTAGTGAAACCATCCCATGTGGTAATGCTCTCGGGTGGTTGTGTATCTAACCAATGCTTAGCATGACCCTCTAGTGAAAATTTTACCAATATCAACTTAATGGCATCATGGGGAACTCCATTGTACTTAATGGTGTTGCAAAGAGCAAGAAATTTCTTAAGGTGATCATGAGGATTATCATTCTTGTTCCCAAAAAATGGTGTGTTTGAAACCAAGTTAATCATGGATGTTTTTAGCTCAAATGTGTTTGCGAGAATATCGGGTATCTTGATAGCATCGTCATATCCTTGCACATTGGATTGCAAGTGCTCCATCAAAGGTCGAGTGTCAACTCCAGCATGGCTTCTTGTGGTGTGTGGATCAAAGCAAGATTCTCTGGATCGGCTTGATGGACGGTGGTGTTCCGACTCTTTCTCTTTTTCTTCCTTTTCGGAGGAAGGGGTTGTACACCAATCAGTATTTGTGCACGCCCGCGAGTGAGCATGCAACTCAATACAATGAATGAGAGAGAAGCTCTCGTTCGACTTTGAAGAATAAAGGATTATCCTATTCGAGATTCAATATGAAATATCCACAAGAAAGAATAATATATGTAATTACTTCTTGGGTGCAAGACCCCCAATCAAGCCTTCCTCCTTAGAATACGCACTAGTGAAAGGGGGGTTAGGTGGCGTGAAGCACTTAAGTACCTATTGACCCTTAGATGACATTTTATAGCACATCGCCTTTCTATTCACTTTGTAGTTTGTATTCTTCGAATTATTGCCTATTGGAAGTATTTGTCTATTCTTGCTTTATTGAATTTGATCGATACACGTGTCAAGGACCGGAATGCCCCCTAACACGGTGTATTGCCTTGGCAATACTTATGTAAGATATGTGTATTGGTTGTTCTTATACGTATACGTTTTACATATAATAATATAGAGAAAATATTTTTGTATTTATTGAGGTTTTTTAAAGAAAATACTATTTGTACATAAAAACTGAGGAAATCCAATAATATATATTTTTGGGTGCAATCTCTTAGGAAAAAGATTGCTTTTTGAATTTTTATTATTTTTTTTGGTCAATTCTTTAGGAAAAGAATTGTTTTTGTTATTTTTTAGTTTTTATATTTTTATATTTTTGATTTTTTTATGTTTTTGATTTATGATACGTAAAAATAACGTTCACGAGGTGAACGGATCACAAAAGCCAATGAAAACCGTCAATCGATAGTCTCTCGTAAAGTCAAAGAACCGGCAGCGGCGCCATTTGAAATTGAGTATATTGAAGTCCGTTTCTCTCGATTCTTAACCAATTGAAAGTCCTAACAATCTCAAGTTTATTATCGTTTTTGGTTGATATGGTGTCTTTGGATATTGTATTTCTATTTAACCAAGCACGCAAAAATGGTGAAAAATATTAAGCTACGTAACCGTAAAATACTTAGAAATTACCAATTAATATTCACAAAAGGACAAAATTGTAAAAGCATAAAAGTAATGTGCCAAAAATGTAAGTAAATGAAAGTTCTAAGCTTGAAATGTAAATTCCAGAAAGTTAAAGGACCAAATAGGTAAATTCTAACAACTTTCTAACTAAATGTAACAAACTTGTAAACTAACTAACTAAAAATGACAATTAACTAAAAGTTTAGGACTTAAAATTCGCAAACCCTAATAACTAGCAAGTTTAGACCACAATGCAAACAGTAACAAACAATGAGGACCAAAATGCAATTTAAAGGAACTATTTATCAAAAACGGGCATCAAACAAGAAATAAGCTCGTTTGAGCTTAATACTGAACCAAATAAGCTCAAACAAGTTTCAAACGACTTAAAATCGAAAATAAGCTAGACCTATTTAAGGAAATGGCTTAAAACTCAATGAAACTCAAATAAGCTCAAACCAATAAGCCATGAATAAGCTAAATGAAAATCCAGACATGCACTTTCAGATTTTTAAGCTCAATCTTGTTAAACAGCTTATTGTGAGTATGGAATGTCTTTCCTTTTGGAAAATGATCAAGTGAATAAGCAGAAAAATGGAATTAAGCTGAAACCTATCTTATTTGACTTTTGTTGACCAAAAGTTGAAAAAGCTCAAAAGTTCAAAATCTACTAAACACAAGTTTCTAAACAAGAATATGAAAGAAAATCACAGGTTTTATGAAGTGGATTTGTCAATACAAGAAAACAGTTCACTCTAATATTATAGAAACTTGCATTTGCCTATGTGCTTATTCAAAAGTTAATTTCTAGCTGAATTATGAATACTGTAGAAATTCCTTTTACAGAAGTAATCTTTGGATGTTAAGAGACTAATAGAAACTGGTTTCAAGAATTTTGGTTAAGAAATGAACAGATTACAATGGATTGAAAATAGCTAGTTTTCTAATGAACTATAACAAGAACTTGAACCCAAACTATTTCATGACCAATTGCCTGTTTGACTTGTACTTTGACCACAAACTTGAAAAGAAATGTTTCCAAAAGTATATTAACCAAGAACAAGCAAAGATTAACAGATTCAACACACTTGAAAAGCAAAAGTCATGCAGATCCAAACACTAGTTAACTAATCTGTTATGAACTTTTATAAAGGAAATTTTAGTAAATGATTGAAGTGAACAAAGACTGATATCAACACTTGTTTAATGAGAAAAATGAAAGGTTTTAAGACTAAGAATAGACTTGTAAACAAGTTAAAGCCCAAAATGCAATAACAAGCACTTAACTGATGAAATAAAGGACAGTATCAAGTAAAATCAAACTAGAAGCTATAAAACTACCAACAAGCAGTCAAATCAAACCAATTATGCTAAAACAAGTACACAACACATGATCGGAGCAGCATAGAAGAATTACACTAGAATTGAGCATGCATTCAACTTTTAAGTGGAATTTAAAAACAGAATTATGCAAACTTGTGAGCTTGGGCCTCCTTTGATGGAGGAGTATGGTGCTGAACCAACTTAATTCTATAAAAACACCATAGTATCATCACCAAACACCATTCTATCACCTCCAACAGCTTTTTCTGAACCAAATCAAACCACTGCTACAAAACTGCTACAATCTTCTTAACTTCTACTTGGAATGAAACGAACAGCAACAAACTCTTCATAAAGCTTCCATTGATCAATGGTGATCAATAGAAACTTAGAACAGTAACAGAAATGTGATGAACAGAATGAAGATTGAAGAAGGAATTGTGAATTTTTATTAATGAAGGTAAAAGTTGTTACAAAAGGTAGGTAAATCTGTTATAACTACTAACAAACTCAAGAGGTTGTCAAGCTCTTGAGTTGCTAACTAAACTATAACAGAATTGAAGAAGAAAGGAAATTGTGTGTGTTTTTCACACTTTTTCTACATGTACAAAATGAAAGCCTAGATGCCTATTTATAGAGGTTGGATGAAGTGCAGGGGATGTCAGTGACGTGTTCCCACCAATTAGAAGTTGCTAGGTGTCCTCAGACTCTTGATTGATACTAGCCGTTATGAACTTGAATTTGGGCTTCTCTTCTTGGTTGACTTTCAGGCTAATTAAGTGAGTGGGTTGAATTCGTCATCCAAAAATGAACACTTTTCATGTAGAAACTTTTTCATGAAACTCATTGTAGAGGAATCTCTGTTCTAGGCTCGTTTGAAGAAAGAGATGATACGTGGCACTCTGTGGTTGGTTGAATATGTGTCACACGGATTGTTATCTAAAACTGGATAAAGAATTATTGCATGGCGTTTTCTTATTGGCCAAAAATTGAGATAGTGGGAGCACTGTGTAGATACGGCTCATTTATTGAGCTGGTGAGCTGGCCACTTTGTTGGCAATCCATGTTTCATTTTTCAAGCAATGTGATTGGTCCATAGCATGATAAACACGGATCATGTCCAATCTTGGAGACTTTTTGACACTTTCAACCCCTTAACTTTGGCAGAATATCAAAGTAAGCTAAAATCTTCATTCCAATGACATTTTCAGTCCTTCAACTTGCATACTTGTTTATTTTGGCCCTTTGACTTGGTTGACTTTAGAATTGACCAGGTTTGACTTGAATCTTGACTTTGACCAAATAGCACTTTAAGTCCCTCAACTTTAGAATGTTGTCAAAATAGGTCCTTCATCTTCAAAGTCTTGTCATCTTTGATCCTTCTTTGTCTTTTTCATCACAAATAAGCTTGATTTCTTCTTGTTTGCTTGAAAATGTATCCATGTTACCTATTAAGGCACAAACACAAAACATACCACATAATTCCGCTTTATAACACAAACGTTAGGTATTTTTCATGTGTTTTAGGGTGATTTGTTGATTAATTGATATGAGATTTTGCTCATATCACCTATTACGAGTCTCGATGGGTTTGATTAAAGTTAATATCATCCACACCTTTGGTCCGGCAACTTATTATTGTTCCAGCCAAGGCGGATGTATCGGGTTTGATTAAGTTTACCCTCATACTTGCATACTTTTATTTCTGAGTTTGAATGTTACTTGGTTTGCTGATAATTTTGTTTGCTACAAACTGATAACTACGTGGTGCCATCTGATATAGGGCTTCGAATTTTAGTGGTTAAGTAATAAGCACTTACGGATATGCATATGTTGTATAAGATCTAACCAACCATCTCATTTTTTAGATTAAATCTTTTTGATTATTTTTGGCAGGTGCTGATTTTTAGGACTAAAGAAAACATTTGTTTCCAACATGCTGGCTGAGTGGTCTATTATCTATTTAGTTGTTGAAATTCTTGGGGCCAATAGAGGCTGCCATTTCAGGGGTAGTCAGTCCCACGAATTGAGGCGATGATGACCAATAATGGTCGAGGAGACAATCGAGACCACCCGCATCTTGGCAGGGCAGCCTCTTACGGCTGCAGCCATGGCGGGCGTGTCCCCTTTCTCCTTTATTATGCTTTATTTGAGCCAAAAAATAATAAACGAACGGTGGGTAACACACGAATGTGTGTGGACTGCATATTGAGCACCAAAAATGCGTTATGAATATGCGACGTGTACAAGGGATAATATAAATGTATTTTTTTTTTGCTACGATGATCAATAGAGCGAGTCAAGATCGCCCACATCTTGGTTTACGGTTGCAGCCATGGAGGCATATCCGCTTTTTCATTCGGTATGCGTTTTATGTTATGCCTTTCCTTAGTTTATAAACATCTTGGCTACAGTGATTATTTATAATATTCGTTCCCCAAACATTATATTATCCTATATACACGTGCCACATTAGTAACTGTCCGTTTGTTCACCACGACCGTTGCCCCTAGCCTTTGACGGGTTGGTGACGGTCAGATTTATGTGTGTGTTATCAACAGTAACATATAATCCATTGATAATCCTATGTGGAACTGATTCAGATTGTTGTATGCTTTGTTGTATGCTACTGATGTTGTGACCAACTGACGTATTCAGGCGATGATGACCAATAATGGCCAAGGAGATAATCGAGACCACCCGCATCTTGGCAGGGCAGCTTCTTACGGTTGCAGCCATGGCGGGTGTGTCCCCTTTCTCCTTTAATATGCCTTATGTGAGCCAAAAAATAATAAAATGAATTATAGGTAACACACGTATGTGTGTGGATCGCATACTAAAAGAAAATATGCAATAAGCTATGCATTTCTTTGATGTTAAATTTGGGGAGGTAATTGCAGGATTTGAGATTGTTATACCATCGGGTCTACAAGTTTTTCATGGGGGGTTATGATATGCACAGTGATGAGTTTGTGAGATGGGTTAATAAAAAATTGGGAGAGGAGTGTATGTGTGTGTGATGAAAGAATAAACAAATGAGATTATGAGGGGGTCACTGTTCCTAGGAGAACGTGATTCCCCTCTATTATTATAGATACAATAGAGCGAGTCAAGATCGCCCGCATCTTGGTTTATGGTTGCAGCCATGGAGGCATATCTGCTTTTTCCTTCGGTATGTGTTTTATGTTATGCCTTTCATTAGTTTATAAACAGCTTGGCTACAATGATTAATTTTAATATTCGTTCCCCAAACATTATATTATCCTATATACACGTGCCACATTAGTAACCGTTCGTTTGTTCACCACGACCGTTGCCCCTAGCCTTTGACGGGTTGGTGACGGTCAGATTTATGTGTGTGTTATCAACAGTGACATATAATCCATTGATAATCCTATGTGGAACTGATTCAGATTGCTGTATGCTACTGATGTTGTGACCATGTGACGTATTCAGGCGATGATGACCAATAATGGCCAAGGAGACAATCGAGACCACCCGCATCTTGGCAGGGCAGCCTCTTACAGTTGCAGCCATGGCGGGTGTGTCCCCTTTCTCCTTTAATATGCCTTATCTGCGCCAAAAAATAATAAAATGAATTATGGGTAACGCACGTATGTGTGTGGACCGCATACTGAAAGAAAATATTCAATAAGCTATGCATTTCTTTGATGTTAAATTTGCGGAGGTAATTGCACGATTTGAGATTGTTATACCATCGAGTTTACAAGTTTTTCATGGGGGTTATTTCAGCAATAAATTGTATAGACGTAGCTTTAATGGTACATAAAAATTAGATTCCTCTCCTCTTCATGTTCAGCGGCTGAGAAGAGGCACATCAGGTAATATTTTTTTCATTTTTCCTTCAACGAAAAAAATAAATGATTCTAATATAAATAACGTTCACACTTATATATGTCTTCGTGCTTCTTGACAGGAATTTTACTTGCGAGTATTGTTGATAGTGCCTTACAAAACCATGTTTGTCAGTTCCTCGAATCAGATAGCATTAAAAGACAAGGTGAAAAACCGTTTCCTACATTTCGCTACAAAAGGGGTGTTTGGCTGCGGTTAAACCAGGAACCAAACACCCCTTCTGTTGCAAAACATTTTCAGCTGCAAAAAGAGGTGTTTGGATGTTGTTAAACTAGGAACCAAAACGTCCCTTCTGCTGCAAAACATAAGGTAAAATAAAGTTCGCTACACGCACATTTTATTATCTTCCATGTTCTTAGCAGGTCAAGTTTATAACCTTCATGGCAGGAATACGACTTTTTAGGTCGACCACTTCAAATTTGTTAATATGTGGATTCCGTTTCCGAATCTTACGATCTTAGTTTTTTGTAATTAGAAATTGAACGGCGATTTGAGGTGCAGGTGCTATATGAAGGTGTTGGTGGTATTCCACGTTTCTAAATGAATGCCAAATTGCTAAGACGGACGCAAAAGATGCGAATTTACATAGTTGAGGTAACTGAATGCATCCTCAGAAATCAGATTAGTCACTTTGTATAAACTTAAGATAAAACTCAAACTACGGTATTCTTATTGTGCCATACATTTATTATGATGCTAAGTAAGTGTGGATGGACATTGCAGGCGCAAATGAGTGCCAAATGAGAAGTAAAGATCGCAGATATTTGCCAACATGGAAGTGAGGTATAAATCTTCAACCACTTTTCAACACAGCCAGCATGAAACTTACGTAAATGTTTCTTAGATTTAACTCATTTCATAAGTTGATAGAACAATTTTGATAGGGATTCATTACGGTAGTTATGGTTTGCATGTTTTGCATAATCTAACACAAATAGTCGGCACAATATGGGTTGTAGAATGAGCGAGTCATTTTACATGTTAAAAGGGGACCGATCAAAGTGGGTGGGTACTTTTTAGTATTGGTCCGAGTCAATCTGAAATACCTTTATCCAACTGAAAGTCCCTAATCAATGCTAGAAACACTAAACTATCAACACAAGTAAATACTTTTCAAACGTAATACTTATTATTGTATAATAAAGAATTACAAGTGTTATGGATAACACCGTTTGATGACAATGTGTTGTGCACACCTTGAACAACTAAATAACCTAACTTATGAATACAGTCACAGCTGTTAGATTCAATAAGTTCTACGCATTAATGGTGAATATTCTCAAAGTGTTGAACATTAATGCTTGGCTACACATCCTATTTATAGTGATAAGAGGTTGACCTAAGTACTAGTTGATGGTGACTACACAAGACATTCACTTTTCAGACATCTGTCACAAGATGCTCTTCTATTCTTGGTAGTCTGCCACAATGCTTTAGGGAAATAGAGCTTGACACAGTTTCGCTTTTCTTCATAGTCTCGTACACACAAATGGCATGACCAAAGTGTGTTGAGTGTTAACAGGGTATTACCACCCCTGTTAACCCTCAACCCTTGATTTGTGTTTAAATCTATGATACAGGGAATCTAACAAACTTAGATTCCCAACAATCTCCCCCTATTTAAACATAAATACAGCTAGATCTATCTAAGTTAAGGTAAGTGAGATAACATCTTCTTCTTACTCATAACAGATCTAAACAAACATACCTCGTGATTTTATTCATACTTAAAGAAAATTACAAGTACAATACAAAAGTGAAATAAAATGTGAAGGTAAAATTTAGTTGTGAAATTCTTCAATAGTCATCATTTTTTATCTTTTCTTCAGCTTCAGCTATGTCTGTCCTAGTATCTAATTCTATCTGCAAAGCTTGTGCAAAAACCTTGGGATACTCTAAGTTAATCTTGAGCCCCTTTTTGAGACAAATCAGCTGAATTGTTGATGCTAAGCCTAGCTCATCTTCTCCCTGGAATGCATACTGGCAAGCTCTGTTCATGAAGGCCATACCTCTTTCAGGATCTGTGTAGGTCTGACCATTGATAGGTGTGTAAACACCCATCCTTTTTACCACTTAACTACAATCATAACCAAGCCAAAACGTGTATTTTATGTCGTAAATGTCGGAATTATGCGTGGTTTGTGTTTTTGTTGTGATTTAGGACGAAAATATGAAAAGGGAGAAAACACGGGCATTCACGGGCTTTTATCGAAGAAAAAGACGAAAGACGAAGTCAAGAAATCAAGAGTGGAAAAAGAACTGAAGTCCAAGACCGATTCTGAAGATTTATCGAAGAAAAAGTCAAAAGACGGAAGTTTACTAAAAGCCGAAGAACTCAAGTCTAATTTATTGAAGAATTACAAGACGAGTTTGAAGAAATCCTGAGACAAGGTCATTAAAGCCAAAAGATTAAGAAGACAAGGACTTAATCATGCAATTAAAGAAAGAAGAAAGAGGGGAGGAAGCTTCCTAAGCACCTCCCTAATCCTCCCCTATAAATAGATTTTTAGGATATTCATTTGTTTTTGTTGGCTAAGTGTGACAATTAGTCTTCCACCCTTTAATTACTTGTTCTTTAATTACATGTCATTTAATTAATTGTCTTGAACCTTAAATACATTTAATTTCAAGTAAGTTTCCTTTTAATTCTTGTCAATCTTTACTTTTATTGTCAATCTTCTATCTTCCTTTCTTGTTTGATCTCAATCTTTATGCTTTATTGTTCATGTTTTTGATGTTTTTAATGATTTGATTAAAGTGGGTTTTGATTATTTTGATTAGTATTGTTAGTTTGATTGTTTTGAATTGTTTGTTTATGATTAGTAGATGTTTATTGATTAGTTTGATTTAATCTTGTGGTTGATTTAGATTAGATTTGTTTAGATTCGTTCTATTATTGTTCTTCCTTGTTCTTCGCTGTTACTGTTCTTCCCAGGTACATTCCGGATCAACACCAAATATTCCGAACGAAGGTTGTTGTTGAATATTCCGAATAAAAGGCTTTCATTCGGAATAAGTGACATATTCCGGATCAAGGCCATATTCCGGATCAACAACATATTCCGAGTGAAGGAATCATTCAGAACGAAGGAGTTCATTCGGAACATTACGAACGAAGAAGTTCATTCGGAACATTCCGAACGAAGGATTCATTGGGTACTCATTCGGAACATTCCGAACCAAGAAGATATTCCGGATCAAGGTGTTTTATTTGGAACATTTTGGATCAAGGCTTTGTGAAGAATATACTCCGAATCAGAGGATATTCCGGATCGGTGGCGTTTATTCGGAATAATTTATTATTCCGAGTGAAGGTGCTCATTCGGAACATTCCGAGTCAAGACAGCATTCCGAGTCAAGGAGAACATTCCGAACGAAAGGAGTTCATTCGGAATATATTCCGGATCAAGGTGGTATTCCGAATAAAGAGTTTATTCCGGATAAAGTGACATATTCCGAATAAAGGATTTATTCCGGATGAAGCATTATTCCGAGTGAAGAAGAATTATTCCGAACGAAGGTGACATTCCGAACGAGTGATTATTCCAAATGAGGTATTTTCAGGTTATTTTAAGTTACCGTTTTTAAGTTTTGATTTTTAATTTTCAAGCTTTACTTTTCCCGCCTTTTTCCTTAGTTGCACTTTAAGTTTACTCGCCTTAGATTTATTTTAAGCCTTGCCTTACCTTAAGTTTTAGTTGCGTTTTAAGTTTGCCTTTAGGTTAGTTTTAAGTTTGCGTTATTTACTTTTAGTGCCTTTTAATTCTCGTCACGTTTTATATTCTTGCCATTTATTTTAAATTAGAGTTAGATTTAAATTAACGTCATTTTCATTTACGTCTTGCTCATTTATTTTAAAAACAACCAAAAATATTCTTTTTCAACAAAAACAATTGAGTCGCATTTTGAACCGGAAATCAATTCGAGAAGATACCGAGAAACTAATTTTCAAACTAGTAAAATCCTTACATTAAAATGGCGCCGCTGCCGGCTCTTTTCGTAAAGATTAACGGTTTTCTGTGAGAGACGCGTTGCTTTTTGGGATCCGTTCATTCGTGAGCGTTATTTTCTTGCTTAAAAAATTTCAAAAATCCATAAAAAAATTAAAAATTGTTAAAAATCCAAAAAGATTTTATTTTGTGTATATATACTGTCTATTGCTTTGGTATTGTTTTCTTTTGCTTTCGCAGGTGTATGCGTACTAGATCTTCTACCTATCAAGAGCCCGAGACTCGAGAAGATTTAGATATGGCAGGTGTGAACAACAACAATAATCCACCGCACCTCAACAATAACAACAAGAATGTTCTTCCACAACCCGATCTTTGGACAATGGAGGAGCTTTGTCAACCTACCATGTTTGGACGAGGAGGACCGATTGCGCCGATGCAAATCACGGCTCCGGAGTTTTCGTTGAATCATCACATGATCCAGCAACTGCAAACTAATCCTTTTCGAGGAATGCATGATGATGATGCCAACAAACACCTCGACAAATTCATTACAATCACTCAAAGCATGAAGTTGCCCGGTGCCACAATGGATATTCTTCGCCTTCAACTCTTCCCACATACTTTATCACACCACGCCGAGAAATGGTTTGATCGTCTCCCCAAGAATTCCATTCATACTTGGGATGACATGACTCAACGTTTTTTGTCGCGCTACTTTCCACCATCCATGGTCACGAGCCTTCGCAATCAAATCAGCGGTTTCATGCAAGAACCCGGTGAATCTCTATTTGATGCTTGGGAAAGATATAATGTCTTAATCGATCGTTGTCCAAACCACAACATGCTCCCTGTGACCTTAATTGATACTTTCTACAACGGTTTGACTTTTCGTGATCGTGATATGATTAATGCAGCCGCCGGTGGCACATTTATGAAAAGGAGACCCGAGGAGTGTAGAGAGCTTATTGAGAACATGACTACTCACCACAAAAATTAGGATTCCTCCGCTTCTTCAAGGAACAACCCGAGAGTCAATGTTTCTTCTACTTCACCAAACCCCGTCATGACCGAATTCACCCGCATGATGACCGAAATGAACAAAAATATCTTGTTTCTCGCTACAAACCAACAACAAGTTAACGCGGTAGCCAATCCTTGTGAAACATGCGGCGGTCCACACTCATACACTGATTGTCCTTCTACTCAAGGAAATCCGAAAAATGTGTATGCGGCTTACGGTAATTATTCACCGGAAAATTACCAAGCCCGACCTTAAGGGGATAGAAATTTGTTGAGTTACCGGTCAAGCAACTACCTTTCACCCGGTTTTTCTCCTCAAAACCAAAACCCCAACAACAATTACACTTGAAGCAACCAAATCCCACCTCGAGCTTCTAATCCTTATCACCCACCCGCTCAACAAGCCCCACCCATCAATCAAGATGTTGAAGCTTTAACGAGAACCCAAAGAGAGCAAATCAAGAATCTACAGAGCCAAATTATCAATTTGAAAGGGGATATCACCAAGAAAGGGAATGACATTAGATCCGAGCTTCGCGATAATATACAATCCTCCTTCAGCAATCAAACGAATGATTTGAAGAATACGCTGGCTAGTTTCTTGCCCACCACTCAACCCTCTTCTTCGAGTTCTCTACCTTCAAACACCGTCACCAATCCGCGAGCGAATGTGAGTGCTATTACTACCCGTAGTGGAGTTACCATAGTAGGACCACCTATCCCGCCCCCATCATCTACACCTCCTCCACCACCATTTATCCCTACTACTCCTACACCTAGTATTAGTACACCATTACCGTCTCCGCCTCGTCATGACGATGTACCTAAGAAGAACCCTTCAACATCTCAACCTTTACCTGCTACACCTACACCTTCACCATCCAAACCCAATATTCCTTATCCATCTCGCTTAGGCAAGGCCAAAATGCACACCAAGGATGACATTCAAGTGCCAAACTATTTGAAGAAAGTTTCGGAAATGATCGTCACTTTTCCCCTTGTCGAAGCTCTATCACAAATGCCTAAATTTGTCAAGATGTTTAAGGAATTGCTTAGCAAGAAGGAGAAGATGGCCGAGTTTGTTAATACTCGATTAAATGGAAATTGTTCTGCCGTCCTTCTTAAAGAACTTCCGGAGAAACTTGGAGATCCCGGTCGTTTTGTGCTTCCTTGTACTTTTAATCAAACTGACAAATTTACTGCCTTAGCCGATCTCGGGGCAAGTATAAATTTGATGCCTTTAAGTGTTTGGAAAAAGTTATCATTGCCCGACCTTACACCCACCAAAATGACTCTTGAGCTTGCCAATCGCACTCTCGCTTACCCCGTTGGTATTGCCGAAGATGTGTTCATTAAAGTTGGCACATTCACTTTTCCGGTCGACTTTGTCGTTGTTGATTATGAATTGGACCCTCGTATTCCGTTAATACTTGGACGCCCATTTTTGAGAACCGGTCGAGCTTTAATTGATGTGGATAAATGTGAGCTCATCTTAAGAGTCGGGGATGATGCACAAGTTTTTGAAATGGGGAAGCTTACACGCAAATCCTTTGGAAGAGAATCAGTGAATATGATTAATGTGCTCGATGATTTCATCATCTACAACAATCCTCTATTCGATTCTTGCATTGATAATCCACTTTTCAAGATGATGTGGATGATTCTCTCTCCAATTTGGACCCTTCACCCATATATGATTCTCCACCGATCTTTGATGCTTATGATGATGATTCTAGCTTCGATGGAGATGATTATGATGACTTTACTTCCGAGTATCCTGATATGCCCACTTACGATGATTTTGATGAGGCCGATACTCTTTCGAGTGATTCTTCACATGATGAAGATCCTCCGCCATCCATGCTTAATCCTACTTTGGATGATTACTCATTTGAGGAAGACTTCTCTACTTTTCTCAATACATACTTCCCTCATGAGCGTGATGCTCCTCCTTTAGACTTTGATGATTATGGTCTTGATCCTACTTCGGATTTGAAGAAAATTCTTTCAAATGAGAAGCAACCGAACGACACCAACATCCGCAACACGTATGATTTAACACCTCTTTGTCCACCTTCTGAGGACGAGGTTGTGCAGTTTCTTCGCGGATTATCTTCAAATGCTGCTGAGCCTGAGTGCTATTTTCCCCTAAAGGAAAAGGTGTTTGACCCCGGTATCGATATTCTTCAGCCATCTCAGTATCCATCTGATGAAATAAAAGGAAAGATCTTTGGAACTTTTGAAGATATGCTTGCACCTCACCATACTTGCTCCCACCGTGCTCCATCTTTGCTTAAGGGAACCTTGCCTACTCTTCTTTGGCTTGCCTTGTTCGCCTTAAGCTTGTGCTTTTTGATGGACGAAAACTATGTCTTTGATCCCGGTGGATATGTTTCATGCTTCTTCCTATGCTAATCAAGGTCGAGTCAGGCTCACGACTCGGTGAACAAAAATCAAGCGCTTCTTGGGAGGCAACCCATGTTTCTATCTTTTAGCTATTTATATCCTAAGTGTAGGGGAGACCCGTTGGTGTTTGTTATTTCCTCTCTTCTCATATTCAGGGATTCGAGCGCTCAATGATCCACTCTTGATGATTTTTGACGACCGTGATTCCGTGTTCCCGTCTTCCCGGTTCTATCCTAAACTCTTTTTGATTCTCTATTTTATATTTTCCAATATTAAAATAGGAATCACTTTAGTTGTCCTTTCCTTAGCAATATTTAAACAACGTGCACAATGTCCTAAGTGTATGGGAGTTTACTCCCACATGCTTAAACATTGAGGACAATGTTTATATTAAGTGTAGGGGGACTTCTATCGAAGTTAAGTGGTCTTTTCCTTGTATTTGTCCTCATTTTAACCGGAAAATCAATTTTTCGACATTTTTTAAAAATTTTGATCTATTTTGGCCTATTAGTTTTTCCCTTTGTATAGTTATTTTCTTTCTTTGTTAGAATAAATTTTTAATAAAGTGGTTTTAATTTTCAAACGTTGTGAATCTTTTGACTCAACCCGAGTTTACTTATCTAAGTGTACTCTAGCTAGTATCCTTAACGTGTTTAAGTCAAGTTTTGCTAGGCTTTTATATAGGGAGCTATAAAACACGAAAGTCTTAACTCTCACGGGTTAAGAACAAGAACTTTTCACAAGTTCCTATAATTGATCCTAGAGAGTCGTTTATCAAGGGAACTTTAAAACGCGATTTCTAAACTTGAAAGAGTCTAAGAATTTGCAAGATCCTATAGGCGACTCGAAAACCCAAAGCTTTGATTTAATTGGCTAAGCATCCACAAGTCTCATTCCTTGAGATTTTAAACTGTGGAGAACGAGAGATGATAGAGTCAATTATAAGTTTGGTATTCTTTCGTGAATTTATGTGAGTTAATTATAAGCCTATTCTCCCATCGCTTGCTAATAAATTTATCTGCAATAAATAAGGTTGTACGATTTGAAAAGTTACTTAGCTTCTAGCCCAAGATCGTTTAAAAGTTGCTCGGTATGGATTAGAGTTCATAGCCAAGGCATAACTTATTGAAGCGGGATGCGAAGATTGGCGAGTCCGAAAAGGCCCTAACAAGGCATGAGGGCTACATTTTGTTGCTAAAGATCCAAAGTGATGTGAAGAATCATTTATCAAAGATCAATATGAAGGATCGAGACACACGACTAAAAGCAAAAACTCCCCAAAAGTCATGGAGAAGTCTATCCGAAAAGGCCCTAACAAGGTATGAGGATAAATAGATCCAAGTCCAAAAAGGAGGCGGATCGTTGTATATCAAAGTCCAAAATAAAGATTGGAGAAAAATGAAGAAGTCGTGGTCCAAATATGAAGAATCTCTCAAAACTTCAAGTGAAGAAATTTTTATTATGAAGAGAAGACCATTATTTCATTAACGTCTCTCAAGGTTTGAAGTATGAAGTCGCTGCCAAATATCGGTCCGAGAAAGGTCTCAAATCGCGAAGCGAGTTATGCCAAGATATGAACTTTTTGAGGTCCCGAGAAGCAGTTTTAAAAGATTTTGTCCATTAGCTAACTATTGATTAAATCGTCCCACTTTATTTTCAGCCTAAATAACTATCGAAATAAGTCAAAAATGCATCCTCGTGATCATTCAAGACAACAATAAAATATAAGAGATACACCTAGGAATAAGGGAGTTTAAGTAAATAATTGGCCCACTTGAGTTCGTGTTAGTTTGCTAACTTATAATAACAATGATCTCGTTTTTAAGCTTAGTTTGGAGAAAGTGAAAACTTGAGGATGATGATCATTCATGACATTTCCAAAACCCGAAGGTATGTTTTTTATTTCTTTACTTTGAATGTTTATAATTTTCTATCTCTTTAATAAAGGCCAAAATGGATTGATTGTGATGAAAAGTGTAATCGTGCTTTGTGACTAATGCATTGCATGAGGACATTGCAATGGTCAAGTGTAGGGGATTTGATAGGTGCGTAAACACCCATCCTTTTTACCACTTAACTACAATAATAACCAAGCCAAAATGTGTTTTTTATGTCGTAAATGTCGGAATTATGCGTGGTTTGTGTTTTTGTTGTGATTTAGGACGAAAATGTGAAAAGGGGAGAAAACACGGGTATTCACGGGCTTTTATCGAAGAAAAAGACGAAAGACGAAGTCAAGAAATCAAGAGTGGAAAAAGAACGGAAGTCCAAGACCAATTCTGAAGATTTATCGAAGAATAAGTCAAAAGACGGAAGTTTACTAAAAGCCGAAGAACTCAAGTCTAATTTATTGAAGAATTACAAGACGAGTTTGAAGAAATCCTGAGACAAAGTCATTAAAGCCAAAAGATTAAGAAGACAAGGACTTAATCATGCAATTAAAGAAAGAAGAAAGAGGGGAGGAAACTTCCTAAGCACCTCCCTAATCCTCCCCTATAAATAGATTATTAGGATATTCATTTGTTTTTGTTGGCTAAGTGTGACAATTAGTCTTCCACCCTTTAATTACTTGTTCTTTAATTACATGTCATTTAATTAATTGTCTTGCACCTTAAATACATTTAATTTCAAGTAAGTTTCCTTTTAATTCTTGTCAATCTTTACTTTTATTGTCAATCTTCTATCTTCCTTTCTTGTTTGATCTCAATCTTTATGCTTTATTGTTCATGTTTATGTTTTTGATGTTTTTAATGATTTGATTAAAGTGGGTTTTGATTATTTTGATTAGTATTGTTAGTTTGATTGTTTTGGATTGTTTGTTTATGATTAGTAGATGTTTATTGATTAGATTGATTTAATCTTGTGGTTGATTTAGATTAGATTTGTTTAGATTCGTGCTATTATTGTTCTTCCTTGTTCTTCGCTGTTACTGTTCTTCCCAGGTACATTCCGGATCAACACCAAATATTCCGAACGAAGGTTGTTGTTGAATATTCCGAATAAAAGGCTTTCATTCGGAATAAGTGACATATTCCGGATCAAGGCCATATTCCGGATCAGCAACATATTCCGAGTGAAGGAATCATTCAGAACGAAGGAGTTAATTCGGAACATTCCGAACGAAGAAGTTCATTCGGAACATTCCGAACGAAGGATTCATTGGGTACTCATTCGGAACATTCCGAACCAAGAAGATATTCCGGATCAAGGTGTTTTATTCGGAACATTCCGGATCAAGGCTTTGTGAAGAATATATTCCGAATCAGAGGATATTCCGGATCAATGGCGTTTATTCGGAATAATTTATTATTCCGAGTGAAGGTGCTCATTCGGAACATTCCGAGTCAAGACAACATTCCGAGTCAAGGAGAACATTCTGAACGAAAGGAGTTCATTCGGAATATATTCCGGATCAAGGTGATATTCCGAATAAAGAGTTTATTCTGGATAAAGTGACATATTCCGAATAAAGGATTTATTCCGGATGAAGAATTATTCTGAGTGAAGAAGAATTATTTCGAACGAAGGTGACATTCCGAACGAGTGATTATTCCAAGTGAGGTATTTTCAGGTTATTTTAAGTTAATGTTTTTAAGTTTTGATTTTTAATTTTCAAGCTTTACTTTTCCCGCCTTTTTTCTTACTTGCACTTTAAGTTTACTCGCCTTAGATTTATTTTAAGCCTTGCCTTATCTTAAGTTTTAGTTGCGTTTTAAGTTTGCCTTTAGGTTAGTTTTAAGTTTGCGTTATTTACTTTTAGTGCCTTTTAATTCTCGTCACGTTTTAAATTCTTGCCATTTATTTTAAATTAGAGCTAGATTTAAATTAACGTCATTTTCATTTACGTCTTGCACATTTATTTTAAAAACAACCAAAAATATTCTTTTTCAACCAAAAACAATTGAGTCGCATTTTGAACCGGAAATTAATTCGAGAAGATACCAAGAAACGAATTTTCAAACTAGTAAAATCCTTACATTAACCATCAATAGGACCAATGATTCCATTTGGTAGTACCAAATCCTTGTGCATTCCATCCACTTGAACATCATCTGTGACGAATGTTTCCTTAACGAGTTGAGTCATCCTTCTTCTTTTCTTTCCAAACTTTGGGGGTTCTTGTTCAAACAGCTGTGGAGGGGGATCTATTTTGAGCTTGACTGTTGTTTCTTTAACCCAGTTAAACTTAGCTTTGAGGGTCTTAAGAAGGGTAAAAATAGCCTGACCAATTCTTTTAGCATCCAAGGCTTCAAGTTCAAACCATTCAGATAATCCAAGTTTCTTTAGCCTGAAGTCCTCAAAGACATCCATATTCCCCTATTGGTTATCTCTCCACAAAATCATTTGTGGTGTATTGGTGGACTTGTGAATGGTGTATTTGAACTTGGTGATCTTTCCAGGTCCATAACTGTTGTTAACGCAGGCATCATAATCAGCTTTTACCTTCATTAGTGCCTCTGCGCGTTTAGCTTCCATTTCCCTCAACCTTTGTCTTTGCTTCTCCCTTTCAGGTGGAGTCATCTTCCTTAGAGTTTCCTCATTAAGCTCCTTGGCTTTCTTGATTTCATTTAGCCTCTTGAATTCAGCAGCCTGTTTCTCAATCTCTTCAGGTGTTAAAGGATTCTCATTAGAAGGTGTGAAGGTTGAAAATTGGGATAGGTCTGTGGTTGATCCTCATGTCTCTAGCATGGCAGCTATCTTCTTTAGTTTGGCGTCTGTGTCTACCATAACTATTTCCTTTCCTTTCTTCGAGACAGAGGATTCCACACTCATGTTTTTCAGCTCCTCAGCTCTTTTGATGAACGCTGACTGAGCTTGGGTTTGTATTGCCTTGGGTAGGGAGCTAACAATGAACTTTAGTTTCTTGGCAGCTGGTTCACCATCATCTACAGACTCGCTGGTGTTAACCAGAGTCAGGGACTTTGATGAATCAACTCCATCATTATTCTGTTGCTCCCCCTTACTTTCATCCTCATCATCAGGTATGATCACTGGTGTGATGACTTGGAGAGGGACATGTGAAGAGATAGTGTTATCAACTAAGGTTGAGCCATGTTTGGCAGATTCAAGGTTAAGTACCTTTTCCTTCTCCCTCTCACGTTCAGCCTGTCGTTTCAGACGTTTGGATGAACGTGCCTGAAAGTGCCTTGCAAATCTGTTCAACAGAGGCAGCCATATCACGTTGCCTGGTCCTTGAAGCTCTGGAAATCTTCAGCAGAAGGTTGCAATTCCCATTTGTGTTGCGATGAACACGATCAATGATAAAGTTTGTGTGACGAAGTTTCCTGCTACGAAAAGCTTCAAACTCTCTATGCATTGTTAGCTCATGAGCATTAAAAAGAGCAGGGACCTCTGTTACAATGGCATCCTTGATTCTTGTGGACAAATGACTTAGTCCTTGGGATACACCTTTTCTTGCACCATCTTTGATAGGTTCGATGACTGCATCCCTAACCGCTTGCTTGATGATCCCTGGGAAGGTGACAGTAAAATTATGCATCTCAGATTTGATAACATCTAGCTTCATTGACAGGCGCTCCATATCAGATTGATGATGAACAGGTTTAAGATTATGGATGTTCAGGCTTTGTTGTGCGTAATCATCCCCCCTTGGCAAAAGATCAAAGTTGGTTTGGGCAGGATGATCAAACATAAGGAACTCAACGGTTGGATCATAAGCAGGTCTTTGGAAGACTGTAGTGGTTGAGGTAGCAGAGGTGGGAGTTACGACAGCTTCCTTGGGAGGAGGAGTGGTATTATCAGCTGGTTGAGACACAGCTATATCTTTTGGAGGAGACACAAATTACTGGTCATCATCGTCTTCATCGTCCTCCTCCTCAAACATCCCCTCAGGGAGTATCTCGTCCTCATGCATAAATTCAGGTTCAGAGAAATCATCAACTAATGAGAGCACTTCTTCTTCAATATCAAGCAGGGGCTCTTCTTCATTTAGCTGATCCTGAATTATTGTATCAGCTTCTTTGTCTGGCTGCTCCAGGGATTCAGTGTTTGGCTGTACAATATCAGCTTGCAAATTGTTTCAGATTAGTAACAAGGAAATAAAGAAGGGGAATGGTCGCCATTTCGCTGTCCCAGAGAGGCTGAGGGTGATTACTCAGCCACTCCAAAGGATAAATCCTTGGGATTCTTTTAAGGGTGAAAAGTATAAGGTTAATGATTGCCATTCGCTGCCCCTAGGAAAGTTGAGTGTGATTATTCAGCCCCCCCCTAAAAGGTTAAAACCTTTGGGACTCTTTTGATTGTGAAACATATGTTGTTAATGATCACCATTCGCTGCCCCTAGGAAGGCTGAGGGTGATTATTCAGCCCCCCCAAAAGGTTAATAACCCTTTGGGACTCTTTTAAGGATGAAACATATGTTGTTAAGGATCGCCTGTTACGCTGCCCCTAGGAAAGCCGAGGGTTATGATTCAGCTCCCCCTGAAAGGATAAATCCTTTGAGATTCTTTTAAGTGTGAAAGAGATATAGGTTAAGATCGTCTTATTACGCTGTCCCTAGAAGAGCTGAGGATGATCATTCAGCTCCCCTAAAAGTAAAACTTTTGGGATTCTTTTTCTGAGGGAACCAAGAGGCTGTGTGAGGTACAACTGGTCAAGGTAGAGACATATATGTATTCAGGTTGTTGTTTGCCTGAATACTGTCTAGAGGGTGCAGGGTCATCGGGGTGCTTTAGAAACACAAATGAATCATTACCTGGTGCATAGACAGGGTGTACAGAAGTCTTAAGGATTTCGAAGTGCATACAATGACTTCTATGGTCGAGGATTACCCTAACTTCACCACTCTCACCTACAGACATTTGAGAGTGGCTGCTTGTGGACCTCTAAAAATTAACACTGATTACCTATGCGATATCAACAAAATTTGGCTGGTTCCCTGTTGTCTCGCCTGACATCGAGACACTAGACCCTTGTTGTTGGTCAGTAAATCTCTGATTCCACAAGAGTCTCTGGAACAGAGGAGGTTGTGAGGTTCACATTCTACTTCAACCTGGCCTTTGCAACAGTTTTTGTGTGGGAAGAAGATGGGTTTTTCTTCTTCTTTGGTTGTTGGCCAGTTGTTGCCTTGGACGTCGTGGTGTGCTGCCCAGAGGTCAAAGACGTAGACTTGCCAGACACACGAGAGGTATTCACCTTCTCAGAGGAAGGGAGCAAGGACTTCTCAGCAGAGGGTTGTTTGTTTGCAATGTTCAGCATGTGAGAGGTGACAGGGACATCTTCAGCTCCAATCTCCTTGTAAATGGCACCAGTGATGCGATAGGGCTTCAGAGAAGTGAGTATAGAGTTGTGATAGCTGTCACCCAACGGGCTTTCGAAGATGAGAGATAGAAAGCGAACGTAGCATATGTTTTTCTCCCTGACCTGGTTTCGTCCCTTCAATTGTTCTACTAGGTTGGAGAATAAAAGACTTCCTACATCAACGTCTATGCCCCAGATCAGCCCATAAGCAATAGATTGGTGGTTGAAGGACATCTGATCTTGGGATCCCTGCATTCCTCTTAGGGATTTGACTATGTGAGTGAAGAGGACACGCCACATAGGGGAAAAATACTTGATCTTCAAAGGAGACTTGGAGAGAACCTCAGCGGGTGTAAGAGCAGGGTTTACATCATGAGAGGGTTTAAGTGTGGCAAGGGCGTCCTTAACAGCCTTTTTGTCAACCACCTTCAGGCATTCATCTCCATGTCTTAACCCAGCCACACTTGCAAAGTCTTTTAGTGAGAAGGCAAAGGGGTGTTAGTTGCATGAGAGGCTAAAGGTAATGGTGTCATCAACAAATTCATCATAATACCAGAATTCCCTAAGGTATTCTTGATAGAAAACGGTTGGGGACTTTGTGAGTGCTTCACTTGCATCACAATTTTTCATGAAGTTTACCAGATCTGAGTAGGATTCGTTGGGAGCCTTGATCCATCCAATGGAGTTGTTCGATGCAAGGATGCTTTCATTAAGTTCAAAGTTGACGTTTGCTGCCTTTGGAACTGGGAATGCCATGGATTCAAGGTTGAAGAAAAAAGAAAATGGAGGATGGGTTTAGAGAGAGAAATCTTAGAGAAAGAGATGATATTGTGAAATGAGAATGGTGGTAGGTGAGGAGAGACGTGAGACAATATATATATTCAAATGTGAAAACAGTTATTCAACCGCATTTAATACATAGTGGGAAAATGACTGCACGTGTGGGTCCCTTGACCTTTCAAAAACTATTCGTCTCCTCGTTATTCGGAAAATAAATGATTTAATATTGAGAATGTTTTTAGCATTTACTAGGAAAGTAACTACCTAGTTTCATGTGAAAAATATTTAACATTGAATCAGACATTTAATGAACACATTTATTATCAAGCCACAGGCTTTGAGATATTGAGCATCCCTAGCTCAGTAACTAGCCTGTTGAACGAAGGTTCAACCAAAGGCTTTGTGAAAATATCAGCTAGTTGCAGCTCTGTGGGAACAAAGTGCAGCTCAATATCTCCCTTCATTATGTGATCCCTGATAAAATGATACCTGATATCAATGTGTTTGGTACGAGAGTGAAGAACAGGGTTGTTGGAGATGGCAATGGCGCTGGTGTTATCCCAAAAGATTGGCACTTCGTCATAGAAGATCTCATAGTCAGCCAATTGACTTTTCATCCAGAGCACCTAAGCACAACAGCTGGCAGCAGCGACATATTCTACTTCAGCTGATGACATGGCCACAGAGTTTTGCTTCTTAGCACTCCATCCAACCAATTTTCCTCCTAGGATTTGACAGCTACCTGAGGTGCTTTTCCTGTCAATACAACATCCAGCATAGTCTGAATCTGAATAGGCCTTGAGATCAAAGCCTGATTCCTTGGGATACCATAGACCTAGGGAGGATGTTCCTTTGAGATACCTGAAAATTTTCTTAACATCCACTAGATGGGATTCTTTTGGGTTAGCTTGGTACCTTGTAGAGAGACATGTGAAGAATTGGATATCAGGACGACTAGCTGTTAAATACATGAGTGACCCAATCATGCCTTTGTATAAAGTCTCATTAACAGAGACCCCTGACTCATCAGGACCCAAGTTGTTGGGTGGAAGCATGGGGCATTTCACTGATGCACAATCAGCCAAGTCATATTTTTTAAGTAAATCTTTAACATACTTTTCTTGACAAATTGAAATTCCCTTAGGACATTGTTTGATTTGAAAACCCAAAAAGTAAGTTAATTCACCCATCATACTCATATCATATTTATTGGTCATTAATTTAGCAAAACTTTTACTAAGATTAACATTAGTTGACCCAAAGATGATATCATCCACATAAATCTGCACAATGATGAAATCACTCTTATCCTTGAAGGTGAAGAGTGTTTTATCAATAGAACCCCTGACAAATTTGTTTTCAGTTAAGAAATTCATAAAGAGTTTCATACCATGCTCTTGGAGCTTGTTTCAGCCCATACATGGCTTTGTGTAATCTGTACACATGATTAGGAAACTCGATGTTCTCGAATCCTTCAGGTTGTTCAACATATACTTCCTCAGCCAAATCTCCATTGAGGAAGGCACTCTTAACATCCATCTGATACACGGTGAAGTTCATATAAGCAGCATAAGCAAGGAAGATTCTGATGGCTTCAAGTCTTGCCACAGGAGAAAATGTTTCATCATAATCAATTCCTTCAGTCTGTGTATACCACTGTGCCACCAGCCTGGCCTTGTTTCTGATGATGTTTCCAATTTCATCCATCTTATTTCTATAGATCCATCTAGTGCCTGTGATGTTCTTACCAGGTGAAGCTGGCACTAGTGTCCATACCTTGTTCCTTTTGAACAGATTGATTTCTTCCTGCATAGCAGCTACCCACCCATCTTCTACAAGAG
This sequence comes from Glebionis coronaria, assembly GCA_025667525.1. NCBI lineage: Eukaryota > Viridiplantae > Streptophyta > Magnoliopsida > Asterales > Asteraceae > Glebionis > Glebionis coronaria. The sequence continues at coordinate 22,928 of JANFOE010002511.1, read as the reverse complement.
CCTCAGCTACTCTCTTAGGTTCAATTTGAGAGAGAAATTCAGCAAAGAGACATTTGTTGGCTGAGGCAGACTCTGAGTCATGAATTCGCTGTCTAGTAGTAACCCCTGCATTAGGTTCCCCAATGATGTTGACAAGAAGAATGTGTTGATCTCTTGACCACTTGGTTTGCGGAGCTAGGGAATCATGGATTCGCTGTCTAGTAGTAACCCCTGCATTAGGTTCCCCAATGATGTTGACAAGAAGAATGTGTTGATCTCTTGACCACTTGGTTTGCGGAGCTAGGGAATCATGGACAGGGACAATCGTGGGGGTAGCTGGTACTATTTGAGTTTCATCCTGCTGACGATGAGGGCTTTCTTCAAAGATGACTTCAGTGTCTAAGTCTACTTCAACCATATCAAGGGGTACAAGTACATTATCAGCAGGAGATTCTTCAGGGGTTTGAAGAATTGGTGAATCATCTACAGTAGTTGAGGAAGAGGGACTACAAGAAGGCTGTGGTTCTTCTTCGACAAGTTCCTGAGAGGTAGGAACTTCAATGTTGTGTGTAGACAGAGGGTCAAAAGCAGGAACATAAGGAGTGAGAGTGTTGGAGTGATGATGGTGATGACAGGCAGGTCTTGGCTCTGAGAATTCATCTCTTGGGAATGACACATTTTCATTAAAATCAATTTCATCACCCTCTGTTCCATTTCTCTGTATGACATCATCATCTTCATTTAATCTGACATGAAAGGTTTCTTCTACTTCTTGTCTTCTGGTGTTGAATACTTTGAAGGCTTTGGCTGTGGGAGAGTATCCTAAGAAGAAACCATCATCAACTTTTTCATCAAATTTTCCAAGTTTATCCCTGTAGTTATAAATGAACACAGGACATCCAAAAACATGGAAATAGCTGACATCAGGAGCTCTATTTCTGAAAACTTCATAGGAAGTTTTACCATGTCTTTTGACAATGATTGATCTATTTTGGGTATAGCAGGCAGTGTGAACAACTTCTCCCCAAAATTGCTTTGGTAAAGCTGCACCATTTAACATTGTTCTGGCTGCTTCAATCAAAGTCCTGTTTCTTCTTTCAGCCACACCATTTTGTTCAGGGGTGCCAGCTGAAGAGAAGTTTTGTGATATCCCCTTTTCATCACAAAAAGATTCAAGTTGATTATTCTTGAATTCAGTACCATTATCACTTCTTAGAGCTTTGACTCTAACATCATTCATATTTTCAACTTGTCTGATGAAGGACATGATGGTATCAGCTGCATCACTTTTCCTTCTAAGGAAGAAAACCCATGTATACCTTAAAAACTCATCAACTATGACCAAGGTGTATTTGTTGTGATTAATGGTCTGAGGTTTGACAGGCCCAAACAAATCCATGTGAAGGAGATGTAAGCACTTGTCAATAGAAAATGATTGCCTGGTCTTAAAAGAAGACCTGTGATGCTTTCCCTTGACACAAGCTGAACAAGTCTTGTCTTTAGAAAACATCACTGAAGGTAGACCAGCAACCAGGTTTTGTGTGGCTATCTTGTTGATGTTTTTGAAGTTGAGATGAGACAGTCTTTTGTGCCACAGTTAATTGACACTTTCAGAGGCTTTAGCTAGAAAACAATAGAGCTGTCTTCAGAGCAAACCGCCATGTTGATGACATAAACATCTCTCCTTCTTGGTGCAATAAGCACAACATCATTGTTCTTGTTGAATATGGTTCCATGAGTCTTAGTAAACAAAACCTTGTAGTCAGCATCACACAATTGGCTGATGCTAATGATATTGTGTTTAAGACCATTTACATATGCAACCCTTGTAAAAGTTATCCCAGTGCAGTTTACTGAGACGTATCCTTCTGTGTCGCCTGAAGAATTATCCCCAAACACCACTTTAGGACCTGGCTCTTTTGAGTATCTGTGCAGGTATTGTCGAATCCCTGTCATGTGTCTAGAACAGCCACTGTCTAGATACCATACCGATTCCTTAAGATGTTTCTGCACAGATACATAGAAACAAGTTAGTTCCTATGGTGAACCCACTTTCTAGTGGGTTCCCTGAATTGCTGATTAGCAACTCTTGAGTTCCTGTAGAACTTTTGGCGATGGGAAGGACAATTAGCTGTCTCATGGGTGAAACTTCCACAGATATCACAACCTGGGAAGTCACCACACTCATCTGAGTGATGGTCTGTGAATCCACAGAATTTACAGGGAGGGTAAGGTCTGTAGTTCCCTAGTTGTCTCTTAGAACCCTGTTGTCTTTCCCTAGAAGGTGTCTGAGCTCTCTTAACAGCCATTTGTCTATCATGGTCTATGGTCATGTGATGAGAGTTTTTACAGATATTGCAATAAGGTTTGACTATCCTTTCACCCTTGGGTTCACCTAGAACAGACTTAGGTTCACGAGAAGTAGGGAATTCAGCGGAAGGCTTAATATGTTGTTTTAAGAGTTCTACTTCTTTCATCAATGACAACAGGCGTTCTTCAGTTGAGGAATCAACTTTGTTCACAGATTTTGTTGAGACAGGCTTAAAGGCAACTTGCTTAACAGATTGTTTTGTAGGTACATAAAATATTTTAGCTGGTGGTTTCTCAACATCTGTTTTAGGTTCACCCTTAGGTCCTCTAGAGGAACTGTTGGGTTCAACTCCTGAGAGTTTGGGTAAGGGTGGTAATTTAGCCATATCTTCACAGACAGGGTCATCAGTCAAAATGGGATCTGACATATGAATTGTCTTTGTAGATTTAAAAACAATCTCTTTGGGTTTGGTGAGAATTTTCAGCTTATTTTTTTAGCAGATACATCCCTTTTAATATCAGCAGGCAGTTCATCATTAAGCAATTGATCTATAGTGAACCTACTACACAGCCATTTTTCAATAACCTTGTTTAATTCAGATACTTGATCATTTAAGGCATTATTCTTCAAGGTTAACCTATTGACTTCATTTTGAAGGGATATTTTTTCTAAATTAACCCGTTTGAGAGTTTCACATTCAGACTTAGCATTTAACAGTTCATTTTTAACAGAGTGAAACTTATCAAGCAAGTTCTTTCTTTGTTCCTCAACAAAGTGCAAATCAACAATGGTGTAATCAAGGACATGTTTGCGTTCATCACTATCAGACATAGATAAAAGCCCGTGTACCTTTTTCATTGTGATGTCAACCCATTGTCCTGATCTTGCATCACCTTTCCCAACAGCTGGTTCATCCTCAGCTATAGCCATGAAAGCCCTGACTCTAGTAGTATCTTCCTCATCTGAAGTCAGCGGCTCATCGTTCCAATCATATGCTTCAGCTACCAACCCTTTCTTTGTCTTTTTATCACCCCCTTTCTTCTTAGACATAGCTTCAAGCTTCAAATTCATCTGTTGTAACTCAGCTTTAAGTGCCTTATACTTGTTCTTGTAATCCTTCTTCTCATTGTCTGAGGATTTGAATTGGTGAGATGAGTTGTTGTGTTGTGATTTGAACTTGTAAGGTTTGTTGGAAGATGATGGATAAGAAGGTGAGGATGTCTTTGTGGAAGGACGGTCTTTTTGGAAGTGTCCAAGTTTTCCACAGGCAAAGCAAGTTTCTTTTGATCTGTCGGTTTTGCTAGCTGATCCTATTCTCCCTGATCTTTTGTAGAATCTTCTTTGATTAGCTAGCAAAGCTCTTTCATGAAATTCAACATTAAGGTCTGTCAAGAACTATTGGCTGCTGCGTGTGTCTTCTTCAACATCAGAGTCGCTGTCATGAGGGTGTGGGGTAGAGATCAAAGCTTTGGAAGTTGCTCCTTGAACTACAAATCTTTCTGTCTCTGATTTGTATATAGTATCAATCAGCCCTTCTTCATAATTGTACTTTCCATAAAGCTGAGCTAAGGTGTCATTCTTGATTGAGTTATTGGCTCTCTGAGTCTGATTCATACTCAGCCATTTTCTTGGAAGGCTGTTGACAAATGTGGCATTAATCTCAGCTTGACCAATGGTGACATCATTCATAGCAATGTCATTGAGAAGAATCTTCAGTCTTGTATATGTTTGTTGAACCTTTTCACCTTCAAGTGCCTTGAAAGCATTGAACTGAAGTCTGAGAGCCTGAATCTTGGTTTCTTTGGTTTCAGAGGGTCCTTCATGACCAAGGATAAGGTCTGTCCACATTTGTTTGGCTGTGGGACACTGAATGACAGACTTCATGATGTGTTTGGGAAGACAGGATATGATGATGCTTTTGAGACGTTTATCTTGGTTTGCCAATTTCCTGTCAGCTGGAGTCCATTGTTTGAGAGGTTTGGGAAGAGGGTTCTCATCAGTAGAGGTAAGCACCATGGGAACATAAGGACCATTTTCTAGAATTTCTAGAAGAAATGGTTCAAGTCCATCGAGATACACGAGGAATTGACTCTTCCAACTAGCAAAATCTTTTTCATCAAAGACTGGTACGCTGGTGACATGTGATCCACCTCTTGAGTCAAGAAGTTGAGGTAGACCATCATCATTAGGAGGTGGAGGAGTGAGTCTTGGTGAAGTTGGTGGTGCATTATTGTTGGTGTTCCCAGAAGACGATGGTGGTGCATTGGTTGTTTTCGGCATGGTGGATCTTGATTATAAAACTGAGAACGATGTTTCTTGAAGGTTTTAATATCAAACACCGCTCTGATACCAATTGAAAGTCCCTAATCAATGCTAGAAACACTAAACTTAACTAATCAACACAAGTAAATACTTTTCAAACGTAATACTTATTATTGTATAATAAAGAAGTACAAGTGTTATGAATAACACCGTTTGATGACAATGTGTTGTGCACACCTTGAACAACTAAATAACCTAACTTATGAATACAATCACAACTGTTAGATTTAATAAGTTCTACGCATTAATGGTGAATATTCTCAAAGTGTTGAACATTAATGCTTGGCTACACATCCTATTTATAGTGATACGAGGTTGACCTAAGTACTAGTTGATGGTGACTACACAAGACATTCACTTTTCAGACATCTGTCACAAGATGCTCTTCTATTCTTGGTAGTCTGCCACAATGCTTTAGGGAAACAGAGCTTGACACAGTTTCCCTTTTCTTCATAGTCTCGTACATACAAATGGCATGACCAAAGTGTGTTGAGTGTTAATAGGGTATTGCCACCCCTGTTAACTCTCAACCCCTCAAAGTCCCTGATACATCTTGACTGTTATCCATCACAGCCAATGAGTATGTCTTCAAGTAATCTTCGACTTCCTTAACAATGTCTCTGACATGGACTCCTCTGAGGTTGCTCACAGAGACTTAGATCTTTGTGAGTCTTGCGATACTTGCCTGCCTCCTAGGCACATGCAAGTGACTATCTAACAGCTTGATTTGTGTTTAAATCTATGATATAGGGAATCTAACAAACTTAGATTCCCAACACCAACAACTTCGATTTTCATTACTTATAGCAATAGTTTCAAATATGATTATAAAATCTACATTGTTCAATATAAATAAATTTTTAAATCAAATGATGTAGGTAGTTTTATGTAACTAGAATTTTACTTTGTTTATAATTAATTTTGTTAGATTTACCCTGTGGCCCGTTAGAGATAAACTATAACATGATACTCATCTTTATTTACTTATCTAATGATATTTTGGAATGATTATTTTTTAGTTCTTTTAATTTATGATTCTGTGCATTTTTCAGGCCATGAGATTGTGTTCGATGTTGGATCTCATTATAGGTGATAGTGTGATACGCGAGCGGTTTTTTTGAGCACTATTTTGGTATGTCCTTTTTTTTGATATTTTTTCAGTATGTTTGGCTCTGTAAGGGGATTTTATGATGTTTAGATGATGACTATAACATGATACTCATCTTTCTTTACTTATCTAATGATATTTTGGAATGATTATTTTTTAGTTCTTTTAATTTATGATTCTGTGCATTTTTCAGGCCATGAGATTGTGTTCGATGTTGGATCTCATTATAGGTGATAGTGTGATACGCGCGCGGTTTCTTTGAGCACTATTTTGGTATGTCCTTTTTTGATATTTTTTCAGTGTGTTTGGCTCTGTAAGGGGATTTTATGGTGTTTAGATGGTGACTGACCACTTATACCACGTAAAAAAAAGTTGTTAATCCTTTATTGACGATGAGCACATGGCTGGATCAAAATGGAAGCACGCACCGACTTAACAAAACCGCACATTGGTAGGTACAATAAACTAAGCACGATTCTTAGATGCAAACATAAACCAAAGTATAATAGTTCACATACTAAACCCGCTATGAAAAACCCGCTAGAGTTGTGAATTCAAATTTTAAGTTTCACTAGGAAACTTGCTCCAAGTGCAAGCAATGGAAATACAAAATTTTACATAAATGGCGAGAGACCACCAAAATTGAGATGAAACTGACAAGGATATCAAACATTTAAAGAAGTGTTTGGCTGCTGTTAAAACAGTTGCCAAACATCCTTTCTGCTGCAAATGGGGTATTTGGTTGCTGTTAAAACAGTTGCCAAACACCCTGCTTGCTGCAGCCTGTAGAAGAGGTGTTTTGCTGCTGTGAAACAGGAGTAATACTGGCTGAATGAAATTTTGTGTTCTTGCAGGTACTCGAGTAGAATCAACGCACTCAAATACCACTCAAGGAAACCATGTAAGTTTAAACAAAAAAGCGCGCTCAGATACCGCTGAAGCAAATGAAGACACCCAAGCACAAAAATCAAACAAACCGCAGCGAAGCACGGGCACCCCTAGTCTGTATCATTTTTGGGACGTCCTAAAAAGTAATTAGGGAGTATATATATCTTTTATAAAAGAATTTGTTTTTTTTTTCGGGGAAAATTAATTCGGGAAGGAGGGAGTATAAACTATAAAGTTAAAACTCCTTCGTGTTGTTTACTCTCACCGCAAACAATATCCCCAAATTGGAAACCCTAAAAAAAAAATGTCAGACTACCTACCATTGGATATCCAGTCGACAATCCTGAAATTGCTTCCAGTCAAATCATTAATTCAATTCCGATCGGTTTCAAAACAGTGGAAATCTGTAATCGACAGCCCCAAATTCGTACAGAACTACCACCTCAATCACCCAAACCCCCAACATCATCTACTTTTACGGTACGGCAACGTAGATACTGTCCCAAGGTATACGTATACCTCAATTGTCGATAATGATACTTTTCCCCAACACAAGCTTCCCTTAACCCTCCCCGGGTCCCATATCTCATTCCCTCTCAGTTCCGTTAACGGGTTGTTATGTTATTTCGGTTTTCAGGAAGAAACAAATACGGGGATTGCTGTTATTTGGAATCCTAGTATCAGGAAATCTGTTACTATTTTTTTCCCAAAAAAATCATGGTCATACAATCGTACTGTTGTTGGTTTTGGGGTTTCTCCTCGTACTAGTGACCCTAAGCTTGTTAAGATTAGAGCTTCCCGTACGTGGGTAGTTGAGGTTTTTACCTTAAGTACACGTCAATGGGAAACTGTGTATATCGGTGCGCCTTTCAGACCATGTCTATTCACCTATCGTCAGGTTTCTATAGACGGGGTTATTTATTGGCGTGCTTCTTCTCATAATAATGTTATTGACTCAGATGATGATCATGATGATCCTGATGATGATGATCATGATGATTTCCATTTATTTTTTTTGAATTCCCTCCGGGAAGAAAGAGATGATGATGATGATAATGATGATGATGGTAATCATGATCATCATCATGATGAGCCGTCTAATCTTATTATTTCGTTTGATTTGAAGAGTCAAAAGTTTGGTGAAGTGTGTCTTCCGGAAGCATTACAATATGCACATAATTTGCAGATGATGAACGTGAACGAGTCGCTTGTTTTGCTTCATTATTACAATGATGCGGGTGAGGCTGAAGGGGCTGAGCCGACGGTTTGTGGTGTGTGGACGAGGAAAGATGGTGAGAATACACCGTTTACGAAGATATATACCTTGAAGATTGAGGGTATGTCGCTGTATAATAACATATTGGGCTTTAGAGAAAATGGTGAAGTTGTAATTCGATTCAAGGATCGTAAGAGTGGAGACTATAAAATTAAAGCTTACGAACCCTCGTCAGGACGTATTAATAGTGTTGGGATTATTGGAAACTCGTTCTCCGTGAGGTCGTACATGGAAACACTACTATTGCTTGACGAGTCGAACACTATCATCCATTCATAAAAATAATGGTGCCAGGTGCCATAGATAAAGTTATTATCACTTCAAGTTTTTATTTTTGAATTTAGTTTATGTTACTAGAAAGATAAATGTGTTATCTATACAACAAGTTTTTATTATTTGTTAGTTTCCAACATTAATGACTACTACTTATGATGGATTTCATATAATTTGGAGCAATAAGCACGAATGAAATTTTGTAAGATGTATTTAGTAATTTGCATAAATAAACTCTCGCTATGCTTAAGTCCAGTTGTAATGCACTCATATCAAAAGTTTGCCTTGTATAACACGGATTACAGATAGCAACTAGTATAGTTCACCTTCTGTTTGCAGCTTCAAACCAGCACTTGATGGAAGCGAAAATGGCCCTGCTATGCGAAGCAATCCACTGCTTTGTATTGCCAGTCTACATGTTTATCCAGTGCTGCTCTGTAGTTGGTTATTGTATGGCCAGTATAGGCGGAAAATCTTAGTTCGAGGTACTATAGTAGCTGACCACCCCTCCGCCCATGTTACCATATCCATTTAAAAAATGTATAGATTGATATAAGTAACTTTTGAACTTTCCATGTTATTCAAGTGTTTGGGATTTCTTAAAACAGCAACAAAAAAGAGGAATTGATCACCTGATGTAGTGATGTTAATGATAAATTAGAGTTATTATCTGTATGCTATTTGAATTCATGGAAGTGATGGTCCGATCTCATGAGCCTTACTTTAGGTTATCATTCCCCTTAGAGCAAACTTGTTGAAGTGATTTGTTGTATATACTTATGAGATGAACAATTGGACATATAAAGTGGCATATCTGCATTTAGAGAATGTCGTGATCAGATTTATGGTTTATGCATTATATCTAAAAAGCACCAATGAAAAATTGCAATGCATGGCTAGGCACATGAAAGGAGATTCTGCAAGTTAAAATTGGAAGATATGAACAATAGATTATTCTAATTCGATGGTGTCCATATTTAAAGGATTATATGGTGTCCATAAGCAACTACTGTAATTAGTAAACAGAAATATGAAAAAGGAGATATATAAGGAATGGTGAGAAAAAAAAAAAAAAACTCATCAAATAATTACATGCAGCGCTTATTTGTGGATTATGTTACAAGCTTCTTTTAAACTAGTACTAATATAGGAATATAGCATAGAGTTAATTTGTTGATCTGCTTGCTGCTTTAGGACGTTGTGTGCGACCGTTCAGTTAATTGTTGAAAACAGTCTCTCTTGCTGTATCATATCAATTCAAATAAGCATTGGTCACCGTTATAGTGTTTGTCTGTACTCTTTTGATTGAAGTTTGTAGCACTCGTATGTTTGAGTGCAGAAACTAATACGAGCTAGACCTTTTTCTATGGCACGAGGCTTTGGGGCACAACCATACCCAGTGCTCTAAAACTATGAGAAGCTGGTGGAAGCGATACAATAATTTACAGGGTCACAACTTTACCCTCAAAGTGACCCTGAAATTTATTGTAATGGTCAATTTTACCTAAAGCACATTCATACTCGTACCAGTGATATGAATATGCTTTATGAGGCTAGGTTGTTATTCGGAAGAGGTTTTCTCGCTGGTATGGATCGTGACAGAAGCACTCTTCTTAACCAGACATACCACACTAGCTGAAGAAACGAAGAAGGCGAATGCGCCTCCCAAGCTATATACTTGTGGCAGAGGTTGTGGAAGTTCCAAGGGTCATGCCAACACCTTAACACTGGGTCCCACACAACACTGGTGATCCAGGATGGTCATCTAACTGAGAACACAAGAATAGTACACATATGGTTAATAAGCTATCCAAAAATGAAGCCGAATTGGATGATGTAAGTGACGGAAGCGATGAGTGGGAGGAGATTGACGGAACCGATGTGTGAGCGGACTTTGATGGAAGTGATGACTGAGAGGAGGTTGACGTAAGCGATGAACGGGCGGAGGATGAAGAAGAGGACAACTTGGTTGGTGACACGATTCATATGGTTATGGACGGAGTAGAATCTGACGAGGATATGAAAGAGGATGAAGTAGATCTGGTTTGTTGCTTTATGTGTGACAAAGAGATTGAAACTATTGAAAGATGTATGCTTCATATGCAGAAGTGTCATGGTTTTTTCATACCTGATGTCGAGTATCTTAAAGATCCACAAGGCTTTCTTACCTATCTTGGACTTAAGGTATAACGACTTCGAATCTCTTTCGTATTTCCTGTAATAGTTAACAAATGCTTATATTTCTCACATGTCTTACTGTCATGATGCTGTTACAGGTGACACGTGATTACACGTGCTTGTATTGCAACATTGATTGCAAACCTTTCCGTAGTTTGGAAGCAGTTAGGAAGCACATGGTGGCAAAAGGTCATTGCAAAGTCCACTATGGTGACGGTGATGATGAGGAAGAAGGCAAATTAGACGAATTCTATGATTATAGCAGCAGGTATGTATGATTGAGTCTGTTGTCTCTTAAATTTCATATACGCAGCTCTGTTTCAAATGTTTCTCTATATGCAGTTTTGCAACATGTGAAGTTAATAGAACACCATAGAACTGTAAACTGGAAACCATATGAGCTAATCGGGCAGAAACCACTTCGCATATATGGCTCTATCATGTACTTTACAACTAAATTGAAAGTAACAGACGTGACCAAAAAGTGGCAATTTCCAGTCATCTGGTTCACTGGTTTAGTGCACAATTCAGTAATGGTTAGCTGATATGACTTTCTTCTGTAATTATAGTTACGTAGATGGAAATGGGAAGGCGCTCGTTACTGCTGATGAAACTGATGATGGAATATCAACAAAAGCAATTGGTTCCAGGGAATATTTACGTTTACTACCGTCAAAAACCGCGTCCATCTTCAAATGGTGTTGCTGTTACTACTGTCCTAGCTGTAAGGTACAAACCATCGTTTATTATAGAAGTTTAAACCAAACATGAGTTTTAGCAATATAAAATGTGGTTTTGATTGTAATTGTGTGTATATGCGTCATAGGAATAGGAACATGGGTTTGTCAACAGTGCAGTCGAAAGAGATGTTGAGGGTGAAGGTGATGAAGCCGATGAATCGGTCAGGGGTGGATGTTATGCGGTCTAAGATAGGCATGAAAAGCAATGTCATCCGTGATCTTCCTAAGAATGTTGCGTATTAAAAGTTTAGCCTTACTTGTATTTCCTAACATGTTTCGCCAGCATTTGTAATTATGAGAAATTGTGTTCTGTAAGCTTCTACCTGTCAAAAGTTTTTTACCCACTTTTCACACTAAACATATTGTCATTAAATTTTGTTAATCTGTCATTTCGTTAGTGAAAGTTGAGCACATTACATCCCTTCAGACTAACGATATTATGTTATCTCCGTTATCTATCAAAAGTCGAACAACATAAGACTTCGTTTCTTCATTAGTCTTCTTCTTTTCACGACTACCACCTATCATCATCTTTTTTAAACCTCAGCCACCTGCCATTTTCACCCCCACCACCGTATGCCACCCTCGCAACTAACATGGTCCCGGATCGGGCTTGTGGGAATAATTTTATTAGTAAGATGTGCAACTTTTATTGGATATAATAGAGATAACGAAGAAAAATTACGTTGTTAGGCCTTAGAGATGTTGAGTGTTAAGTTTGACTTTTACTAATGTAAGGATGTAGATTGTCTAAAGTTTTTGACAAAATGTTTCGTGTAAAATTGACAAACCACATAAATGAGTTTAAGATTGAGCATAACAGACACCTCTGTCCAATAATCGATTCATCTTTTTCTTATATTACTCACGTAATGCGGCGGCGAATACTTGGTCATGATTTTTGAAATGACAAATGTTACTATTTTTTCCCTTTAAATTTGTATTCAAATATTGAAGTTGTAAAAAATTTAAATTAAATTAAAATAACCTTCAAAAAATGAAAAAAAAACTAAAAATTACTTAAATTTTTTATAAAAATGGATATTGAATTAAATAGCATAAAAAATATGATAAAATTAGATTATGAAAAAAATAATTGAACAAAAAGATATTTTAATTTTAAAAAATAAATATGGTTTTTTAATAGGTTGGTAAAAAAAAGAAGATGAATAATCGAATTGCAAAATGAATGTTTCCATAAAAGTTAATTTCAAATGTCTTAATTTCTTTCTAAAAATGAATTTTCCCAAATGCTTTATAAATACTAATATAGTAAGACTGTTCTGGTCCACCATGTTTTTTTTTAACTCAGTATTATTATAAATTAAAATATATAAAATGTTACAATATGATGATGCGCAAACGAGCAACAAGCTGCACCGCAACCTTTTTCTGAATAGCAAAACAAATCCTACTAAATTACTAAATTGGTTCAAAGAATTAAACCGGACATAGATCGAACATTTCGATCTGGTCTTTGATCTGATGTTTTTGAATTTCAAGCAAATTAGTTCAGTCTGATGCAACTTTCGGACCGTGATTAACCCCACATAAGTTTACTCAAACATTTAGTAAAATATTTTAGCGTGAGTGGTTGGGTGAAAGGTAAGTGGTTCATCACCCGTGAGTTAAAAAATGTGAATCTTATTCTTTTTTATTCGTTGCATTTAAAAAATGTGCATTATTATCTTCTTTTTCATTTACAAATATTCGTAAACTTCATCATAAACACCAAGTTTTATCAAACCTATTACATATGATCAACCTAAATCACACTTTACTATGACACCTTGTTCACTTCCACGTAACATGATAAAACCAAAACTTTATTGAAAAAACTTATTCGCGAATATATCGTGCGTCAGAAAGCGATTATGGGATTATGGGGTTAGACATGCAATTTGACAATAATCAATGATAAAGATGATCAAAGGAAAGCATACGAGAAATGCAAAAACATTCAACAAGAGAACCATGCTCGGATCGACACTTTTTTTTAAAGTGATTTATCACCAGTGAGCAATGTTGCAGAAATCGCTAGGCGCTAGTCAGGCGGTCGACGAAGTTCGAGGCGCAATTCGTCTAGGCGGATTGGAATTTTAAACATATAAATATTATAAATAATATGTATGACATAAAAAATACTTCTAATTTCAAATAATTCGAAGTTCTTGCAAAATAAACAAATAAACATAACAATCTAAGTGATTCAAACTTTAAACATGAACATATAATTCAATTGGTTTCAATTTCACACGAAAAACCCATTACTTTATGTTTATAATCATTCGTTTATCTTTTATTTTAAGATGTTACGTTAAGACTAATATGGGAAGGGAAAATCACCTAAAAATACCTTAAACTTACCACTTTTTATGGTTGTATGTAACCATCTTTTTTCTCATTGTACTAACTTACTTTTGAATTTCGACCTTTGTGTATGCTGTTTGGCCGGCTGTTTCCTTAAGTGTGACGTGTAACCCGTTTTTTCCCCTTCACCCATTGTAATTGCCACCTCTGTTTATATTTTTATTTTTTTTACTTTATATAAACCCATCATCTACCCCTTTTTCCTTTCTCTTCCAACCTTATCTTTAATCCCCCACCACTCAAAAAACACAAACCCTATCCACACCCTTTTGAATCTCATGTCTTCATCATCTTCATCCTCCAGTCAACAAAAATACTATTCACCTGATGAGAATGCCAAGAAAACCTATTGCGATTGTAAGCCACCTCACGCTATTTTTGAACAAATTTCGTGAACCTACAAGAACCCAGGAAGAAGATTCAAGGCATGCCCTGTTAGGGTAAGTTTTGTTATTGGATGTTTTAATTACTTAGTATATGGGTTTCTTGATTACAAATTATTTTCATGATTGATTTGCAGGAAAAGGATGAAAAATGTGGAGTCTATGGGTTTCTTGATTACGAATTGCCTTCACATTATTACAAACATTTGGTTCATAGTTTGTATCAAGAAAATCGAAAATTGAAAAATTAGATGAACCAAGATCATGATGTGGCCTCAAATGATTCCCATGTTTCTAACCAAGAGATGACCAATATGAAGGTTGAGATCCATTTCCTAAAAGCTAGAGTAATATTTTATGATAGGAATGTTTTAGTCTGTTTTATGATCATGATGTCTGTTGTATTATTCAAGGTTCTATTCTAAGCTTAATATGCTTTTTTTGTATTGGAATTATCCTAAGTTTAATGTAAACTGTTATCCAACTCTCCTCAAATCTTATTATTACTGTTATTTCTAGCAATTGTTTTTAGCAGTTTAACTATAATCATATAACCAAAAATGACATAATGCTAAAACCAATAGACCAACACTGACATCATTTCATGTTAATGAACTTACATGTTGTTGCCTGGATGATACAAAATAGGCAATGGAAGTGGCCTTACATGGCTGCACTTCAAAGGTAATTGGTTTACATCACAACCAGTTACCAACACATGTGAGTTTCAAAATAATACAACATACAGACCGGTCATCCTAAAATATTCAAATAGTCTTGAAGAATTACATCACAAGATAACTAATCCAAAGACATGGAATTTGTTTTTGAAGAACCAACACCAGGTATCTTTTTTGCTAGTTTTTTATTGATTAGTCTTGCATTTCTTGGCCTTGTAGCAACCAAGTTGTCTGCATCCATCACCGCTTGATCTTGTTCTTGTCCTTCCACTTGGGAAGCTTGTGTTGGAATATCACCACATGAAGGAGCTGACTGGACCCGCACATTGTCTTTTGAAGCTTGTGTTGGATTATTACCAATGGAAGTGGCCTCACCTGTAGCAGCAGTCTCACTTGGTTTCAGCCACAATGTTTCATCCATCCCAAACCAACTGGCCAGCCTTGCATACTTGCTTTGAACCTCATGTTTTTTGCCTAAATATTTCCTTACTTTACCACCCAGCCTTTTCCCAGAATTGTCAGTAACATTAGGAGTTCCAAATAACTACCTTTTAACACACATACTACTTAACAACTCAGTGGTAGACACTCTCTCACCCCCTAAATGGTTTGAGTCACTATTCCCCCAAAGTCTTGTACCCCTTCACTTCTGGCAGCTTTGTTAGTCTCACAATTTTATGGTTGTGATTCTTGTTCATTTCTGTTTGAAGCATTACCTAACATCTCATCAATCACATCCACTTCTGGTACATTTGTATTTTGTTGCATTACCAACCATCTCTTCATATGTTACACTATCTGGCTCATCAACCAACCTTTCAACACCACTACCCAATCTACCTCTGTTTGTTCTTCCTCTACCCCTACCCCTAGATGAAGTACCTCTACCCCTACTTGAATCACCCTACCCCTATTTGAGTTCCCCTACCCCTATTCGAGTTCCCCTACCCCTAGATACACTGTTAGGAAACATCCTTTCATGAGGATATCTAATCCTCTTTTTCCTAGTCCTACTCGGCATTACTTTGGGTTTTGGTGGTAAAACTGTTGACAAATCACTACAATCTGGACAAAAACTCATCCCACCCACAAGAGTTAAATACTGATGGTATGTAGCTAAACAACTAGCTTTCTTAAAAAAATTAGGGACATAATCCTTAGGATGCCTATTCAATTTAAAAATAACTACAACTGAATGAGCACATGGCAAGCCTGACATTTGCCACATCCTACATGTACATGTTCTACCAACCTCATCTACTATAAAGGCTTCACTACCATTTCTTACCTCAAACTAGTTACCACCAGCAGATATGGCATGCCAAAACCTTTAACAAATTAAAATAAAAATTGTTAATAGAAATAAGTTTATTTACATTCACAAAAATCAGTTTATAGTAGGCAGAATCATACCTTTGTTGATATTTTGCAAACTCCAACCTTTTTTGTATGTTTGGGCATATGCCAGCTGTCCATTTATCCAGGGTCTTTCTCATTATGTTTAACCTTTCCATTACTATCACCCTCGTAGCCTCCAACATAGTAATTAGAGGTTTGTTCCTCACCAATAGCAAGACAGAGTTGAAGCACTCACTGAACCCATTCTCAACAGCTTTGCAATTACTTCCTATCCGGAAGTATGCCCTTGACCATGTTTTAGGATCCTTGTCCCTTAAGTACTTGTGAGCACCCGGATTAGCCCTCTTAACACTATTCATAATCTTTGTAAATTTATGTGGATAATTAGTTTTTGAGGCTGCCCAGAATAACTTCCTATATTCCACACCGCTATATTGTTTTCTGAAGCCTTCATAGATGTGCCTAGCACACTGCCTATGTTCAGCATAAGTCATCACAGTCTTGACAGCTTCAATCAAACCCTACATATAAGTTATTTGTTACGAACATAAAGGCCTTGACTTAAAGAATGTTTAGTAACATAATAATGTATAATTACTCACCTTATGTTGATCTGACATGTGTTAACCCATCTCTATTATCCATACCAATGTCTTCACCTAACAGCTCATGGAACCAAGACCAATTGTCCTTATTCTCAACATTCACTATTGGCCATGCAATAGGAAAAAATATGATTATTGCCATCCCTTCTGATTGTAGTTAAGATCTCCCCAACATTAGGTTTCTTTAGAAAACAACCATCTAAGGCTACTACTGGTCTACATCCTAGTTTCCACCCCTCCTTTAATCCATTGAAGCAATATAAAACCTATCAAAATAGGTCTTACCATCTGGGTTAACAGTCACACCAAGTTTGACAGTTGAACCCAGATTTGAGTCTAATATGACCTTCCCATATGACCTAATCATAGCATAATGTTCCTCTGTTGTAGCCTGTCCTTCTTTCAAAGCATATATTTTTGCATTCCTACATTAGGTAGGGCTTACAATACATCTATATTTTTTCATCACTAGCTCATCTATCTCATGCAGTTTTATACTAGGATTTTGCCTAATTTTATGACCAAAGTGTTTTGCAATCCATTTATAGTTCACTAGAGTACCAAACTTAAAATCCCTCACGCAAGTGTGTTTATCTTGCATAGATATTACTTGGAATGAGTTCTCTATTTTCATAGTCCTCCCGTAACATCCCCAAGGACATTCTGCTTTGTCATCTCTAGAACTCGGATACCTTTCCCATTTACTTTGCTTACCCTTTTCTGGTTCCTTTAGCCTCTCAAGTCTCAACCCATACTTTGCAATTACCTGGTCCTTTGATGTTCTATAAAAACACAGTGAAAACCCATTGGCAAGTCCGTAGTATGTTAAGCATTCCTTCAACTGGTCCGCACTAGCAAATCTCTCACCCACTTGAAACAGAATAGAGAGATTAAATTATCAAGCAAATTATTTATGAAATGTGAATACTTGGAATAAAAAAGTGCTATCACATACCTTTGGCTTCCGCATTCTACAATGTGTATCTTCATCATGAATAGGAAACTGTTCTTCCTATTCTTCAAGTAATTAAAAAGGGTCAATGCAACTATGATCACCATCAACCAACTTGTACATCAATTGTTCCATGTACTCTTCATGTTCCATAACTATGTCAGACCTACCCAGATCAAATTCCCTTCTTAGCCTTGAAGGACCAGGCCTTTCTGATTCCTTATATTTGGTTTGCTTTTTTGGAGTCATTTTAGCCTGAGACTTTCTCTTCCTAAGTTGGATAACCTCATCCTCACATTCAGAGAAAAAATCAACAGACCTATCGGACAACTCACTATCATAACTATCATCCACATATACGTAAGACCTGTTATGACTATCACTATCACTATAAAAAGAAGTGAAATAAGGAACTACATTTTCTTCAATAAAAATCCCCTTGTTCAAGTTCCTAGTACACTTGGATTTCTTTCTATCAGTTAGGTTCTCCCTCATAATCCCCTTACCCTTGTCTACAACACTAGGACCACTACCATTATTGTCCTCCATCCTAATATTCTTATCTCGTAGTACCTTTTCAGCAGGGACCTTAGAACTACATTCACCTTTTGATGCATAAATCTCAGCCCATGCAAATAACTCCTCATATGACATGTTACCAGCATCCTTCACCTTATTCTGACTATATTGTAAACTAGCCTATAACTCTTTTTCACTATCAACTAAAATAGTATTTGAAGTATAAAATTCAGAAAGGTCCTGATAAATGTGGGCAAGGTATACATGCATTTTTCCATATGTTTCACACAGATCATACATACAACTCACATCATAATCAGTCCCTAGCAATCTAAGCCCCTTGTCAAGCTGACATTCTGGTATTCGATAGAAAATAGCATAAAATGTCTGTTGGGTCCTTTCACTTAAATACTCAGTTAGAGCTGATAAACTCATCCTACAATCATTCTTAACATTCAACTCAAACACTATGTCATTTTCATACCTTAGTGGTAAGAAATAAAACTGACCATCATGATGAACATCAAAGAAAAGAGTCTTTGCACCTGATGGTGCCATGCTGTGAAAAAATGATAGAGAGTATTAGTTAGATATTGTTCAAACAAAACCCTAATTAAAATCAATTAACCAACAAAACCCTAATTCGACAATCAATTAACCAAAAAAAACCCTAATTCGAAAATCAGTTTAAAACATGAGATTGGTATTGTTATTTAATTCATCTCGTTGCAAGAAACCCTAATTAAAATCAATTAACCAAAAAAACCCTAATTTAAAAATCAATTAACCAAAAAAACCCTAATTTGAAAGTTAGTTAAAAACATAAGATTGGGATTGTTTTTTTAATTCAGCTCGTTGCAAGAAACCCTTATTAAAATCAATTAACAAAAAAAACCCTAATTCGAAAATCAATTAAAAACATAAGTTTGGGAATGTAATTTAATATTCTCATTGCAAGAAACAATAACTCAAAAATCAATTAACAGAAACGAAACCCTAATTATAAAGTCAATTAAAAACAAAAATTGGGACCAATTAGCTGACAAGGATATGCTATTAAATAACTTTGGAAGCAATAATCAAATAAAAAGGACCACCAATTGTTTGGATTGTGGGGGTTATGTGTGGTTTCTAAATTAGGGTTTATCTGGATCTAGGTTTGTTTGTCGAAAGTGATTGTTAAAAAGGGGGACACAGGATAGTGTGGGTTTTTAATATTGTAAATGTATAAAAGAGATAGTGGAATACTTAGCTAGAAAATAATTCACATGTGGCAATAATATATGTTGATTGTTTAAATGTTTTTTAGAGTAATAATTCACATGTGGCAATAATGTTTTAAAATAGGAAATCAAATGAATAACAAATTTATTTAGCTACATGAAAAATACAATGAAAACGATTGTGTTTTAATTTTAATAATTGTACCGTTGTACTTTTAAATTCCATTTGTATTTTTAAATTTCGTATCATAATTTTGGATTGTTATTCAAGCTCCTATAAACACCCTTTACCATCTTTTCACGTTCTCACACAATGATTATCTACCAATCTAAAATCTAAAAAATGTTTCGAGAAAACACTCCTGAAAACACCAAGCGAAACAAACGTAAAGCTGCTCGAAGCAATCCTTCGGCGCCCAGAAAACTACCTAAGCAATCCACCCACAACTTTATACAAATCCTAACTACGACTCAGAATTCCACATGGGTTGTTCGTCAACTCAACCCATTTATGCATTTCCAACGGTAGAGGAATAAGTTGATGAACGTAAGATATGTGATGAATATGAGATACATGATAGATATCTTACTTAGGAACAATAACATCAACTACTTATTGATAACTAAGCATTAAGAGAAATGTTAGAAGAATAAGCAAGGGTTGAAAAAGAGTGGAAAGAGAGAGAGAGAGAGAGAGAGAGAGAATTCGAGAAGAGGAATCTCATGATGAGTTATTCATGTCAAAATTTTAGGTTAGATCTGATATGGATCCGAAATCTGATTAATTGTTATGTAATATTTTTATTGTATTTTTCGTAATTCTATTTTTTTTCGTAACGTATTATATTTGTATTTCCAATCGTAGTGTATTGTGTTTGTATTTTCATACGGTATTTTAATATAATGTATTTGTATTTTTGTTTCGTAAGTTTACATTTTTAGTTTATAAATGAAAGAATGTATACCACCACACCTCTAACTGTACAATATTACAAGACTTTTGATAATGATTTACACGTACTTTAAGTTTAAGCTAACAATTTTCCCTTTTAAGTCTAGATCATCTAGGTTTTCTCGTGTATGGAAAGTCATTTGGATCCTTTGGAGCTTAAATGGTTGCTCCATACATTTGCTTACTCTTTAGACTTTTAGCGGCCCTCCCCTTATTAGTTACTTTTTTTTCTTAAGAGTATAAGTTGATAAAAATAACTTTTAATGACTCTTTTTGATAAAAATTGATAGAAAGTACTTTTAACGCCCTTTCTTATTACTTATTCTTACCACATTTAATTTAGTAAGAAAATTTTATAAATTTTATAATATGCATATCATCTAATTATATTTGTTTGAGACTTTGAGGAAGCATTGTCTCGACATAGTATTAACATTTTCCTTGACCTAAGTCAACGTACGTCACGTGTTAGGTTTTTGTAGTTCATCGGTTCCAAACATTTTATCTCTCATATTAGTTACATATACTGAACTTTGATCTTCCTATACATGACTGAGACTTGACTATGTTAATATTGACCTCATGTTGACTTCTCAACAAAACAGTTGGCTCTGATAGCAAAATACTTTTAAGATTATTATATAAAGTGCGTAATGTGCCACTAGAGACAGATAAACAATAACATGAATACATAAAGCATATAAAAAATAATACTATAAACCTTACGATTGGTTAGACTTAAAGAGCAGGAAAACGTTAAGCAATGTGATGCTCACAGTTTCTTTAATACATATTCGTTATGTTCAATGTGTTTGAGAATCATAAACGTCTATCTTCGATGATACAACAACGAATAATTCCGTTAAGACAAACAATTTATCAAGGCCGACCATCATAAATATGCCTTCCTTCTATTATGAAATGGATACGCACAAGGTTAAGGTAAACGTTCAACAAACGAGGAGGAGGAAGTTGTGTTTCTTGATATGCTAGGTATGAGAATATAGCTCTGAGACCATGTTATTTGTGACTTCTTACGACTAGTTGGATATAAACAAGACAAAAGATATCAATATAATAATCAAATATGAGTAAAAATGGAGAGAGAAGGTGCGAACCATTCATCATGAAACAATCTGTATTTTTTTATTTTTTTATTCTCACTTTATTAGATTAATATATTTTCTCCCTCCTTTTTAAATTATTTAAATATAAAAATATAATATTATATAACAGATTAGGTTTAGGTTAAATTGGGTGAGGTTATGAATAAACTAATCTGAATTTATAACGAAAGGAGATAAAAAATGATTTGATTTTTAACCACACTATAACTAATGAACACAAATTCGATAGTTACATTTGATCATATATTAACTATTCAGTTATTTACAATGCTCATTCGTGCATTTAATGAGCGAGTGAGCGTCAGTTGTTGTTTGAACCTATCGTTGGACCACTTTTTCCAATATCAACTTAACGTAATCGTCTATGGTCTGTTTGGTATGGCAAAACAAAATGACGACATAATGGAATGCATATCATAATAGAATAAACAAAGTAATGGAATTTCGTATTACGATTATAATTATGTTTGATTCTAATGACAGAATGGAATATCTTTATCTTTACTACTTTAGGGCCCGTTTGGTTTCTAAGTGGGATTGAATTTAAATTTAAGTTTAGGAAAATATTGAAAGTAAATGAGTAAAGAGAAAGTTAATTATTATTTTAAATAAATATTTTTTTAAATTAATTAAAATGAAAAACGTTTATTTGAAATAATGATAAACAAATGATCATGTGACTGAAAACTTGTAAGAAATTAAAAAAAAATCATATTTTGTTGCTTAGTTTGAGAAAACCAAGGGCACCACTTGGGATTTATATTTGGGAACAATGTCTACGCGTTAAAACAAAGAGGAATTACCAATCAATGTATTTTGTCCCACTTTTAGTCTAATCCTCTTTAATCATGGGCAGGGGCGGATCTATATGTATAGTATGGGGGCGTTGCCCCCCATCGGACATTCAAAAACACAAGAACTATGTTGAAAAAAGTTTAATCAGTAGAAAAAATGTCCGGTGCACCATACAAATTGTAAAAGTACCCTCCATATTCTTAAAGATTATCAAGATCCAAGATCGTATAAGTGGCAAAACTAAGTTTCCCTAGTGGTTTTGATTTACAGTCGAAAATAAATGGCAGAAAAAGAAATGCGGAAGATGGAGTTTGCATCTTGGGAAGTGAGAAAGTGAAAATAAAAGTACTTTATATGATAAAAAAGGACAAAAGTACTGCATATATATATATATATATATATATATATATATATATATATATATATATATATATATATATATATATATATATATATATATATATATATATATATATATATATATATATATATATATATATATATATATATATATATATATATATATATATATATATATATATATATATATATATATATATATATATATATATATACATATATATATATATATATATATATATATATATATATATATATATATATATATATATATATATATATATATATATATATATATATATATATATATATATATATATATATATATATATATATATATATATATATATATATACATATATATATATATATATATATTATATATATATAATATATATATATATATATATATATATATATATATATATATATATATATATATATATATATATATATATCTTTACATTATATATAAGAGGAGGGATTTGCCACGTCATCTATTAAGCCACTAATCCTACGTGTCAAACG
>JANFOE010002510.1:0-34829 GCA_025667525.1 Glebionis coronaria | reverse complement strand
AACTTTTTTTACAAAAGTTTTTTGCACCAACATACCTAATCTACTGGAATTTTTTCAGAATTTTTGAAAAACTTTTTAAAAATCATGTTTAGATGGTTAGTTAGTTAGTTAGTTAGGATTGTGGTTTGATCTCATCCATTGATTTTAAATCAATGGATGAAAATCCTTCTTATCCTTCTCACCAAAAAAAGTCTTTTTATTTGATCTCTCCCTTATATATATATATATATATATATATATATATATATATATATATATATATATATATATATATATATATATATATATATATATATATATATATATATATATATATATATATATATATATATATTATATATATATATATATATATATATATATATATATATATATATATATATATATATATATATATATATATATATATATATATATATATAAGGATTGTGAGAGTGACATGTGTCACAATGCCATATCACCATGCCACATAATGATGACATGTCATTATTTTAAAAAATTCGAATTTTTTAAAAAAAATTTCGAAAATTTTTTTTCAAAAAAAAAATTTCTAAAAAAAAAATTTCAAATTTTTTTTTCGGAAAAAAATTTTCGAAATTTTTTTTCGAAAAAAAATTTTCAAAATTTTTTTTCCAAAATTTTTTTTTAAAATTTTTTTTCGAAAAAAATATTTCAATTTTTTTTTAAATTTTTAAATAAAACCAAAAATAATCTACTGCATCGCGATTATATATTTTGATGCATCATGTTAATAAGTTAATGCATCACAGTAATAAGTTACTGCATTACAGTTCATCACCGAACTTAATGCAGTAACTAATTACAGTGATGCATTAACTTCTTAAGTTGATGCATCAATTTTTTAAAAATTTTAAATAAAACAAAAGATAATCTATTGCATCGTAATTTTATATTTTGATGCATTAAGTTAATAAGTTAATGCATCACACTAATAACTTACTACATTTTATTTCATCACCGAACTTAATGCAGTAACTAATTATGTGATGCATTAACTTATTAGTTTGATGCATCAAACATATAACTGTGATGCAGTAGATTATTTTAAAAAAAAAAATTTCGAAAAAAAATTCTGAAAAAAAAAATTTCGGTAAAAAAATTTTGAGAAAAAATTTTCGGAAAAAAAAATTTCGAAATTTTTTTTTCAAAAAATAAAACTTTTCCAAAAAAAAATTACGATTTTTTTTTTTTAAATTCGAAATTTTTTAGGTGTTGAGGTGTCATGATTATGTGGCATGATGATGTGGCTAAGTGACACATGTCACTCCTATAATCCTTCCTATACTTTTTATTTTAAGGGACTTTTTAGTGTATCCCTACCCTATATATATATATATATATATATATATATATATATATATATATATATATATATATATATATATATATATATATATATATATATATATATATATATATATATATAGAGAGAGAGAGAGAGAGAGTTGGGGTAAATAAAACAATCCTTGTAATAGAATAAATAAAAAAGAATGGATGAATGTGGGAGTGACATGTGTCACCTTCTCACAACATCACTAATTTTGACAAATGAGGTGAAATCTCAGCCCTCGGATCAAAATCACTAATTTTGACAAAAAAAATGGTGTATTTTTGTAAAAAAAGAAACTTTAGGGGCAATTCTCGAAAAAAAAAACTAAACGCGCCCATAACTGATGAAAAACACATAGTTCCCAGAATAACGCAGTAAAAATCGATCAAAAACACACAATAAAAACCACTCATTAAAACACATAGTTACGTTACTGAAACCGCTCCATAAACACGCAGTTAACGGAGTGAAAACGATCAAAAACACACACTTCTCACAGTGAATCCGATCAAAAAACTCGCATTTCACACTGGAATCATCTTGAATCAGAAAGTTAAGCAGGCAATCAAGATGGTTCGAACCTTTATAGGACTATCTCCGCCTTCTCAGTCTGGTAATAGATTTGTTAATTTTTAATTTATTGTTCAAAGTTTGTTTAAAGATACTTTTTATGCTTGAAAATAAATGCTATTTGTTAAAAATGCAGTTTAATGCACTAGAATTAGACTTTAGTTCATATGAATGATTAGATTAGATATTGTTCAAAATTTGATTAAAAGTGACTTTTTAAGCTTCAAAATCAATGCTATGTGTTAAAAATGCACTATAATGCTTTAGAATTAGACTAAGGTTCATATAAATGATTTAGGATAGATGTTGTTCAAAATTTGATTAAAATTGACTTTTTAAGCTTCAAAATCAATGATATGTGTTAAAAATACACTATAATGCTTTAGAATTAGACTAAGGTTCATATAAATTATTTAGGATAGATGTTGTTCAAAATTTGTTTAAAATGACTTTTTAAGCTTCAAAATCACTGCTATGTGTTAAAAACGCACTATAATGCTTTAGAATTAGACTAAGGTTCATATAAATGATTTAGGATAGATGTTGTTCAAATTTTGATTAAAAGTGACTTTTTAATCTTCAAAATGAATGCTATGTGTTAAAAATACACTATAATGCTTTAGAATTAGACTAAGGTTCTTATAAATTATTTAGGATAGATGTTGTTCAAAATTTGTTTAAAAATGACTTTTTAAGCTTCAAAATCACTGCTATGTGTTAAAAATGCACTATAATGCTTTAGAATTAGACTAAGGTTCATATGAATGATTTAGGTTAGATGTTATACTAAAATTTATTTAAAAGTGGCTTTTAATGCTTCAAAATCATTGCTATGTGCTAAAAATTAACTATAATTCTCTAGAATTAGAATTTGGTTCATATGAATGATTTATGTTAAATGTTGTTCAAAATTTGATTAAATGTAAGTTTATATGTTTGAAAATCAGTATGATGTGTTAAAATTTGTATTCTAATGTTCTAAAATCCGAGTTAGGTTCTTATGAATGTTTCCTGTTAGATGTTGTTTAAAGTTTGCTTAAATGTGAGATATCATGCTTGAAAAACACTATAATGTGTTAAAATTTGAACTCTAATGCTCTAAAATACTAGTTAGATTCATATGAATGATTTTACTTAGCCGTTGTCTAAAGTATGATTAAATGTGAGATTTCATACTTGAAAATCACTGAAATCCAAGTTATATTGATATGAATGATTTATGTTAACTGTTTTTTATAGATTCATTAAATGTGAGTTTATATGTTTGAAAATCAGAGTGATGTGTTAAAATTTGTACTCTAATGCTCTAAAATACAAGTTATGTTGATATGAATGATTTAGGTTAGTTGTTGTCTAAAGTATGATTAAATGGGAGTTTTCATGTTTGAAAATCAATGCGATGTGTTAAAATTTATATTCTAATGTTCTAAAATCAGAGTAAGGTTCATATGTATGTTTTCCGTTAGCTGTTGTTTAAAGTTTGATTAAATGTGATATATCATGCTTGATTAAAACTATAATGTTTTAAAATTTGAACTCTAATGCTCTAAAATGCTAGTTAGATTCATTTGAATGATTTTAGTTAGCCGTTGTCTAAACTATGATTAAATGTGAGATTTCATACTTGAAAATCACTGTGATGTGTTAAAATTTGCACTCTAATGCTCTAAAATCCAAGTTATGTTGATATGAATGATTTATGTTAACTGTTTTTTATAATTTCATTAAATGTGAGTTTATATGTTTGAAAATCAGAGTGATGTGTTAGAATTTGTACTCTAATGCTCTAAAATCCAACTTATGTTGATATGAATGATTTAGGTTATCTGTTGTCTAAAGTATGATTAAATGGGAGTTTTCATGCCTGAAAAATAATGCGATGTGTTAAAAATTTGACTCTTATGCTCTAAAATCTGAGTTAAGTATAATTGAATGATTTAGTTTTAATGTTGTTCAAAATTTGATTAAATGTAAGTTTATATGATTGAAAATCAGTATGATGTATTAAAATTTGTATTCTAATGTTCTAAAATCCGAGTTAGGTTCTTATGAATGTTTTCTGTTAGATGTTGTTTAAAGTTTGCTTAAATGTGAGATATCATGCTTGAAAAACACTATAATGTGTTAAAATTTGAACTCTAATGATCTAAAATACGAGTTAGATTCATATGAATGATTTTAGTTAGCCGTTGTCTAAAGTATGATTAAATGTGAGATTTCATACTTAAAAATCACTATAATGTGTTAAAATTTGTATTCTAATGCTATAGAATCCAAGTTAGGTTCATATGAATGTTTCCTGTTAGATGTTGTTTATAGTTTGATTAAATGTGAGTTTATATGTTTGAAAATCAGAGTGATGTGTTAAAATTTATATTCTAATGCTCTTGATTCTGTGTTAGGTTCAAATGAAAGATTTATATAGACTGTCTGTAAATGAATATAGTGTGTGATTTTTTCAGGTATATCTCCATCAGTTAAAAAGACCAATGAGAAAAAAAATAAAAATCCAACGGAAAACAGTGATTCGGATTTTGAAGAAAATACTTTCGATAAATATAAGATAGAAAAAAGGAAGATAAGGGGAAAAGGCTTGCACTAAGAAAAGATTCTGATGTATTTTTTCAGTAAAAAAAAAGGCAAAAACAAAAGATAGTATGATTGTTTGTTATCCACAAGCAATTCAACAAAAGAAGCCAAAAAAGGCTGATCAGGAAACCATAAAATACAGAATGTCACCAAGAAATCTCCAAAAGGTCCTAAACAACTTAAGCCCTCAACAAGACAAGCGTGTTCGAGAAATGGGATTTGGTGATTTTCCTGAAAACTTCAACATATATTATATCCCATCAACCTTAGGTCTGTTTTTAGCTACTAATTTTGATTCAGAAACACGCACTCTAGGAATGGGAGATGGTAGGAAGATAAAGTTTACCAAACAACTTGTGCATGATATGCTTGGGATACCAATGGGTGATATCCCTGTTGAAACTCTAAAAGAAAAAAATCTATTAGAGCCTACGACTCAGAGATGGAGAAGAAAGGTGAAGCATATTGTCGGTAATGATAAAAAAATCGGAGTATCAAAATTGGAATCATTTTTGTCTGAATACGAAAAAGCCAATTGGGTATTCGATGTTGGTTTCCTATCACTGTTCTTCTCAATAATCGGAGAAGGTAACAAAGATGGAACGATAAATGAGAGGCTTATTCCATTTATTGGGAATAACACTGATAGGATTGAAAAAATGGATTGGTGCTCATATGTATTAGAATGTTTGGTGAGGGAATGCACCAGTTTTGATTCAAGTAGCACATTCAGTGGACCATTGGTTTTACTCACAGTAAGTACTAATTTAAACTTAAATGCTGTAAATTTTAGTCTTAACTGCTGTAAATTTTTTACTTAAAATGCTGTAAAAATTTACTTTTTAGTTTATTAAATTTTACATAAATTTTCAACAGCTAACTACTAAAAAATATTTTTTTGGTGCAGCTTGTGTATTGCAATTCAACTGTGTGTAAAAAGGTAAAGGTCGAAAAAACAGTCCCTGCGTTCAAAGCATGGAATCATCAATTGATGAAAGCTAGAGAATCTCTTGAACTTAAGAAAGGAGGTTTTGGACGTTTAGAAATCGTTGATGGTTTAGAATGGATTGAGCCAAAGAAGAAAGATACCAAAAAAAGAAATTAGTGAATTTATCAGGTATGCATAAAAATATAAAATAAATATATTCTTGAAATTTTGTTATTATATAATAATTTATTTTGTTGATGTTGTAGAAGATGAAGAAGAGTTTTCAGAAGAAGAACTTGAAGAAGCTAAAGATTTTTCATCTAAAACTTTTAAGGTAATAATTTTGAATGAAATATATGTTATGTAAGATGACTTGGTTAAAAAATTAACTAAAATTCAGTAAATTTTCCGGTCTTAAGGCTCACACAATCAAAAAAATATTTGATGCATGTGGCTCACTAGGAACAAGCTCGAAAACCTAGTGGGAGCCTTTTGATTCCCCATATTGGGAAGACTCCTTCTTTGTAATGAGGATTGAGAACTCAGTTTTTTGAAAATGATAGTTATGATGTTATTTTTTAAAAGTTATGAAAGTGATTTGGCAAAAAAACAATTTAATGCATTAAACTTTAAATGATTTTTTATATTATAGGGAATGTGCAATACTGTAAAAGGTAATCTACAGCAAGCAATTAAGCTGATGGAAGATTCTGATAGAAAATTGGATCTTGCTTTTAGATACTATCCCGAGTCCAAAAGGTTAAAAAAACTTGTAAATGATAGAAATAAGGTTTTCATGGTTTATTATAAACATAAGCAAGGTGATATGGAAGATGAAAATGATGATAGTGAAAAGGGGAATGGAGATGAGGATGATGAAATTGATGGTAGCGAAGACGGGAATGGAGATGAGGATGAAGATATTGATGACGAAACTGACAATGATGATGGATTAGATGATGACGAAGAAGATGACGATGATGATGCATTAGATGATGATAATGATGCAGTAAAGGCAAATGTTGATGATCAACATGATGATGCAAAAAAAGGAAATGTTGAGGATCAACATGATGGTATGTCTATAACCTTCAAATTATATTTTTCTATGTTCTACTAAAATTTTTTTTGGTAATAATATAACTACAATGCTATAACATTATTACGTTAATTTGGTAAGGTTTGCAATTTAAAAATTCTAACAATGTAAAAATATGCAGATAATGGCGATGATGAAAAAAAGAATAAAAAAGGTGATGACGATGTAAATGCGGAAATGAAAGATGAGCATGATTGTAAAAATGCTGGAGAGGGGCCTCAAAATCTGATTGCAGGGCAAAATATGGGCATTGTACCATTTGATTATACTTATTTCACTCGGTCAACTCCTCCAGAAACACAATCTTCAAATGAAACTGATGAAAATGCTCGGATAGCTTATGTCGTAGACGAACCTTCAGAAGATAGTGATGAAAGTTTGTTGAGTTATCTAAACACTAGACTTCCCACAATAGAACCTTTATCACAAACGAAGGAAGACGAAAAAGGATATCAAATCAACAAACGAAGAAAGATTGACGTTGTAGATGATTTGGGTATCATGGGTGCTAAAGTTGTTGATTTTGATGTAGGTCAACCAGGGTTGGATGCATTTGATTTGGTTGACAATATGACCGATAATGTTTGGACTTCTACCTCAGATGTTTTTCAAAATCTCAACACTCCTTCCTTTCGTCCTAAATCAAGAAATATGAAATTAAGCCTAGTACGAAACAATGAAGGACATTTTGAGGCAAGAAAAATGGATGAAGGAAATACAAGTGCCATAGAAAAAAGTGTTGAAGCTCATGAAGTTGTTGAATTGCCTCCAAAAACATCTGTTGAAGCTAATGAAGTGGCTGAAGCAACTGAAATTCTTGAAATTGCTGGAATGGCTTCAATACTTGTTAATGCAGTCCAAAACACAGACACTAAGGCGCCAATGTTCACAAGTAGTGTTACAGATAAGAATTCAGAAAAAGGCAAAGAGAAAGTGGTTAGTATTGCAGTTCCAGAACCCTCAAATGAAAGTGATTTTAAAAAGCCTATCAGAAGTATGAAAAGAGGCGCTGAAGTATTAGAAGATGCGGTTTATAGAATAGACTCAAGTGAAAAGTTGTCAGCATATCACGAGAGGAAAATTCATCCAGCCATACCATTTACTGAAGATGAAATAAAGGTTATAGAATACGTATGGAGTGGCAGTTGTCCTGAAGGGTTAGTTTTTACTGCATTAACCTTTAATAAAGTAACTGAATTGCATATTATAGATATTTTTTGTTTTGTTTGTGATTTGGTAAAAAAACTGAATTATTTTTATAATGCGCAGGGAATTTATATTCAGTGGATTGGGCGTAATAATTGAATGTATATTTTTTTTGGTAATGGGTTACCCCGGTAAATAAATTAACCAAAAAATCGTTTAAGTACAAAGGAATGTGGCTGAGATACCACATTAACCTCAAGCTACATGCAGCTTGTTAACATAGACTATGAAACATCAAAAGCCCTAACCGAATCTAGGAAACAAAGGTAAACTAGATAAAAACCAAGATGTGAACATGAAACCGCGCTCACTCGTCAGCATCCAACACCACCATGATAGGAGCAGGATGAATCCAAATGAGTCTGCCTCCTTAAAAAACCTTACCAAAGAAAACCCAGTGGGAAAAACCTTGGACAAGGAAAAAAGAGTACAACACTCACCCGGCACTCCTATCATGGAACAATTCTTGAGCTCGGTACCCTCCATTTGGCAAGCAGCAAACTTGACCTGGTAGATAATTTCTTGAAACGGAAAGAAATCAACTTCAATCGAATAGTATCACATAGAATCTGAAATAACTGATCAACAGACATCCGCTAATAAATTAGTGTCTTATGATGCACTAAATTATGTAACCATGATTCTCTATATTTTTTTCTAATAGTTTAAAAAAAAAATCGAATTTTTTTTTTTAATTTCGAAAAAATTTTAAAAAAAAAAATTTCGAAAAAAAAATTTTGGTAAAAAAAATATCGAAAAAAAAAACTTTGAAAAAAAATATTTTCAAAAAAAAAAATATTTTTGAAAAAAAAATTTTTTTGAAAAAAAATTATTTTTGAAAAAAAAAATATTTTTTGAAAAAAAGATATTTTCGAAAAAAAAATATTTTTTGAAAAAAATATTTTCGAAAAAAAAAATTATGAAAAAAAATTATTTTTAAAATTTTTTTATTAAGGAGATGATATGGAAAAGTGATGTGTGATAATGTTGTGACACATGTCACTCCCACATCCATCCCTTCTATTTTATTTATTCTATTATAAGAATTGTTTTATTTTACCCCAACTATATATATATATATATATATATATATATATATATATATATATATATATATATATATATATATATATATATATATATATATATATATATATATATATATATATATATATATATATATATATATATATATATATATATATATATATATATATATATATATATATATATATATATATATATATATATATATATATATATATATATATATATATATATATATATATATATATATATATATATATATATATATATATATTGAAAGGAAAGATTTAAAAAAGCAGATTAGGTACTTCCAACAGGAGATAATTCTTTCTGGCCTTAACTTCAAGCGGGGGAGGCCCGGGGACCTTCGACGGGATAAAAGAGAGTGCGGGAATCCTACTTGGGGAGATTTGAAAATCACCGTCAACGCCCCGGTGTAGGTCCGGGATACTCCTTTGTTACATAGCCCTGGGGCTGATTTTTTGCCGGGAGGCCGCGGCGACTGGGACGGCGACTAGGAGCGGACCAATCTTCCGTACCGCCCCCTGGCCTCTTTCCCTGGCCTCTTTTTTGTTTTGTTTATTCATCGCGGCACGAAATCATGAAGAAGCTGGGATAACTCTCTTTCTCTCTCTCTCTCTCTCTCTCTCTCTCTCTCTCTCTCTCTCTCTATATATATATATATATATATATATATATATATATATATATATATATATATATATATATATATATATATATATATATATATATATATATATATATATATATATATATATATATATATATATATATATATATATATATATATATATATATATATATATATATATATATATATATATACATATATATATATATATATATATATATGTATATATATATATATTGGTAATGGGTTTCCCCGGTAAATAGATTAACCAAAAAAATAGTGAAGTACAAATGGAATGTGGCTAAAGTACCACATTAACCTCAAGCTAAAAACAGCTTGATAAACACCTAAATCTAGTGCTTATGACAGGCCATAAACACTTACAAAACGCCTAGTACACAACGAAACAAACCAAACTAGCTAACAGCTGCCGTGAAGGAGTTTCCACCTGCATTTGTCTTAGAGAATAAATTGGTTGTTTCATCATATACCATTTCAACCTCGTCATCTTCATCATCATGATCCAAAACAGAGTAAGTATTTGATGTAGATACACAGCACCTGACGATGACGTAACAACAGACTTGAACATGGGCAAAGAACCAGTCTTCGCACTACTCACCCCCTTCTTCGGGTTACTAATTGTAGCTTTAGGCACAAATTTGACATTCGGTTGAACCGATGGACCAGTAAACTTACCACCCTTAATAGAATTCGGTATATTTGTCTTTTTCTTTCTTTTGGTCACCGTTTGGAAACCATCATTATTCTCTTTTGGTCACCGTTTGGAAACCATCATTATTCTCAACAACAGGAATAGCAACATAAATAGATGGACCAGTACTAGCAGTAGGAACTATAGGAGAAACAACCACCTTATTAGAGCATTTATCAAGAGAGTGACCAAAAGTCTTAAACTCAGCACATCTAGGAGGTCTCCATTCATATTCAATACGGATAGTTTCCTTTGTAAAACCCTCCCCCGAAAGAGAAGGGACACCAATTGTAACAACATCCACAAAATCAGCCTCAGCATTAACCTCAATTAAGCATCTGGCAAAACTACTCCGACCCCATGACTCCTTACACATAGAACTAGTATAGGAATCTAGCATTACAGGTTTACCAATAAAAGAAGCAATCAAACTAATTCCATCTTCTTTAAAAACTTGAATAGGCACATCATGTAATTTTACCCAAACAGGAATACGAGTCAATTCTTCTTTGATCAACCTAGTATCCATCGACCATTTTTTTGAGAATGATCGGAGATTTACGAATCAACCACGAGCCCTCTTCTAACACAGCTTCCAACCCAGCAAGTGACTTGAATTTGAAAAAGAAAAAACCCTTAGAATTCATCATGATCCGTGTCAACCCATGTTTCACCCAGTTGTTTCTAACAAAATAATCCACCACCGGGAAAGCCATTCTCTTTCCAATAAAGTAACCATATAGAGTATGTTCATAACGATTACTGACCTTCTGAACCACTTTACAAGGAATAGAGACATTTACACATTCAAAAACATCTTCTGACACCAAGTGACGGAAACTACCAGTATCTGTGGACTGCTCCTTTTCTTTTGCACTAGTATCATGACTGCAAGTAGAAGCAAGCGTATCCATTTTATTAGAAAAATCAGCGGTAATATCCTCAATCGACTGTATACTTGCACCATCCAGAGTCAGATCAGTAGGCACATCATCAACCTTCGATAGGACATTCTTACTCACACTGACACCTTCTTCACAATAGATATAGACACAGACATACTAACAAACTCATCTATTTGCTGCGAACCTAGCCCATCATGCTCCTTTCGAACCACAAAGCCCTCACCAACAAACGATGGTCCCTCACGCTCATGCAAACCCATAATAGGGTTTCCATCCATCTGCGACAAACCAACATCCCCATCTAGGAATTGAGAAACCATAGGAGAGGACATAGTAACAAACTCATGTTGCTGCACATCAAATGACGCGTATGAAACCCTAACCGGTTACGTGTTTGAGGAAACCCTAGTCTGATCAATCCCCTCCTTCGCAAGCAAACCGAATTCATAAGAGCACAGCATATTAAATACTTCTTGGGATCGAGCAGTAGACACCAAGGACCAAAAGTCATATTCATTCATCTTCAAGCTGCGCATAAAATCATGCACGTCGTTAGCAATTACCAGTTGCACCCCAAACACCTTCCTAATCACATCCATGTTACAGGACTGCATACTGTTGATAGCAGCAGCCTTGCCTCTTGAATCCAAACTCGCATAATCAATAGAATCCATCCCGAAAAAAGAAACCCTAAGTCGAAAAGTAACCAAACCCTAACCAACGAAACACAATCACAATCACAATCGCATAGGGAGACAAGACAAGGAATCACAGAATAAGGAATTAAGACCTTTAATAGATGCGACAATCGACCTAATTACAAACAAACAAAACGTTTTCACTATCGCAGCAAAAAAGAAAAAAAGAAACCGATTAAAAAAACCCTAAGATCTATCAACCGAATAAACAAGTCTGTTAACTCAAGAGAGATCAAGAAAACATCCTTGTTAGACGGTATTCAAATTAAAGAGTATAAGATAATCGATTTTTTGATGGAGAGAAATTTTTGCCGCCATGGATGAAACTAGGGTTTGTTTCCGAATTATATATATATATATATATATATATATATATATATATATATATATATATATATATATATATATATATATATATATATATATAGTGCAGGAATCCTACTTGGGGAGATTTAAAAATCACCGTCAACGCCCCGTTGTAGGTCCGGGATACTCTTTGTTCCATAGCCCTAGGGTTGATTTTTTGCTGGGAGGCCGCGGCGACTGGGAGCGGACCAATCTTCCGTTCCGCCCCCTGGCCTCTTTTTTGTTTTGTTTATTCATCGAGACACGAAATCATGAAGAAGCTGGAATAACTCTCTCTCTCTCTCTCTCTCTCTCTCTCTATATATATATATATATATATATATATATATATATATATATATATATATATATATATATATATATATATATATATATATATATATATATATATATATATATATATATATATATATATATATATATATATATATATATATATATATATATATATATAGAGAGAGAGAGAGAGAGAGAGAGAGAGAGAGAGAGAGATGGGATCGATAGAAAACTTAATCTCAAAAGAAAACCTAAAAAACCTCCTCTCAACCGTTGGATCAAAAGCCCCTTCCCCCCTTTTTCTCGCAAAAACTACAGGGGCCTAATTGCATCTTACTTCGTTCTTTAAGGGTACATTTTGTAAATATTTTGTTTCATTTTTTTTCTTCTTTCTTTCTCTCTCGTGCGTGTTTTCTTCCCTAGAAATTCACTGCCATATTCATCACCGCCGTTCACCACCACCATCGCCACTATTCACCACCACCGTTCATCATCGCCATCATCACCGTTCACCACCACAGTTTACCGTCACTATCACCACCGCTCTCTAATCAGATTCATTATTTCAGTTTAAAAGTAATTATTTTTAATAATTATAAATGTTATCCCAATATAATATGATGTTATTATCTTCTTTTTCATATATATGATTGTTATTTTTGAATAATTTGTTCTATTTTTGTGTTTTTATTGATCTTAAAACGTTGTATTAAGAGTCTATTTTTATATCTGAAAAAAGTTCATAAGAAAATAAATACAAATCGTGGTTAAAAAGGCAGAACACTATATGTTTGATAAAATGCGTCAATGAAATTTTGTACGTGTGATACCTCTAATTTTTCATTATGATGAAATTTTATAGAACCTACAGCTACTATGTCGATTACTAAAGTCTTCCCTTGTCGAAACAATATTTGAGAATGGCATTGGCTTATAACTTTCCTATAGATAGCGTTGAAACTGAGATAAGTTGTAAGATGGAAAAAAACGTTTTATGATAAAGTCATTGACGTTTACAATTTATAGTATAATACCTAATAGATGTTATTACAATTTATAGTGTTTTACCTAATAGATGTCCCTTTTTCTTATAAACCGATGCACACATTTTTATCAATAGGTATGGATTTAACTCGATGGATGAGACGCTAAGGAAGGAAGCTAAAAGTGATTATTTCTATACCAATTATAGATCTTGTAACATAGTATATCATCATGTTCTTAATTTGTAGGTCTACAAGCAGTCAAAAAAGGCTAGGCCTCGAGTCATTCGTGTTTTGATGACCTAGTTAATGATAACTCAGAACAAGAAAGCATGAACCATTAGTCAAAGCGTTTAACCCCGCGTATTCTGATCCCCGTAGTTAACTGAACTATACATGATCGGGTGTAAAACTTCCACTTCAACATTGTCACGTCTATTGTTTTCCCATACTTAACTGAATTATATATTCCTAACGGGTCAAATGGGTTGAAAATCTATAAAATTAGCATAAGTTGGAAAAACGTGCTGGAAACTCAACCCGAGTTGTTGACTCGTTTACTTGTATTAGGTATTTGTTGTTAGTGTATCGTCTCTACTCTAGTTATTGTTCTTAGAGTAGTTGTGGATGTTGCAGGAACTTCAGGTAGCAATGAAGGAAGCCACAATGCTAGCAAATCACAATATGATGAACACGTTAATCCCATAAAATCTGTTTGTGACACCACGCGGTGTTGCGATACCTGTTAAACCTCTTTATCACATCTTGTCAATACCAGCCATATTTAGTTAGTGGGATGATTTGATCATAGTCGCAGTTGTAGTTGCCATAAATTTTGTTCGGTCAGCATGTGCACATGATGTACTAGTATCAGAAGGTAAACTAGCTTATGCTAGCATGAGTCAATATTATGGAATAACTCTGAAAAAAGGAGCATCATGTTTCTATGGTAGATTTGCTTGGGTGGGTTGGGCTACTTGACGAGGAGGCGTATCGACACATTCAAGATATGGGTTTGGTCAAGCATGGACTGTCTGTGTTGACAACAATGATTGGAGCTTGCAAGATGCATAAAATTTTCAAAATTGGTTAGCAGCTGAAATATTTTAGCTATTGAACCACCTCATTATGTTTTATTTCCAATATATATGCAGTGGCGGGTCAGATGGATCGAGTGGAAATGGCTTGAGAGGTGATTATAGGGTTATGGAAACAAGTAGGGTATGCGACTATAAGTTGATCAAAAGATGTAGTTGTCTAGTGCGGGTGACAAATTTCACCCTGAAACAGTTGAAATATATAAGTATCTGGATAAGTTAATGGAAAATTTCATCTGTAATGCACGAGTTATAAGAGTAAGAGAGGGAGACACCACAACGAGAAGCTTGCACTAGCATTTGGGTTCTTGAAGTACAAGTTTTGTCATTGTTGTATCAGTTAATTACATAACATGTAGACATTTTTGTATGTGGATCATTAGCGACCCCGAGGTTCTTAAAGACACCAACTTTATTATTTTTATAGTAAGTTTTATATTTTATGACCTTTATTTGTGTCTGCATATATTTTACATTTCATATTACAGCTATCTTGCCAAAAACATTTCTGAAACAAATAGCTAGAACTCACACCTATCAGTTTACTGTTAATGTACAGTTGCACAGTTAAGATATAGTTTACACTTTAAAACATAAATTAGACACAAGCTATTACATTCTCTGATAACATAATCTCATGAACTGTTTTACTGAACAAAGTTATCAAATTCGATCGTCTAAGAGATGACTTAATGCAGTTGGCTAAAAACCATATAAAAATGTAAGTTTTGGTAATCCGAGAACAATCACAGCAAAATATACTATTTATATTCTAGACCAATTACAGTTAAACCATATGTAATTTATCAGCATATCCAGCCGCCTTCTGTTAAGCATCAAAGTGTCTCCGCTAGCGCGCCTGCATAAACTATTTTAGGTCTGCAAGTATTAAAAGACAGACACTTCTGCATATAACAGTTTCCCATGAAGATGAATTCGAGATTCGTAATATCCATCTTCATTTCCTCCTTATCTCTTTCCGCGAGGACAACAACAAACCCACAACAAGTGCTCTTATTTGCAATCGCTAGTTGCTTTAACAGTGAACCCTGTAATTGAAAATAGATTGAAATTAATGACGAACTTGAACTTTTTTGTTAGGGGAGCCAAAGTTATTACAACGTAAAAGTAACTTTGAAATTATACTTCATAGCAACTGGCTCACTTTGGAAACACACTTTTGTGCATGTAAAACTGATCAAAACACAAAGAAAAAGAAAGATAAGAGTAAATAAACACACTTTTGTGCAGGTACCTTGGCATATCATAAGGAACTGACAACACACAAGCAGCCGTTGTAAGAACACGACCATGTATAGAAGTAACTAAAGGGCCACCAGTTGTGTTTCTGCGGTATAAAAACAATTATACATAGTCGACGAAGTACTTATAAATGAATAAAAAATGATAGATCCCTAGAACAAGTCGACAAACAATATAATTACCGAAATGATCCGCTAAAACTGTTTTAACTTATCGAAACATATTAAAAAAAGGTAATTACCAAAACAAAGAAAGGAATATTTTTTTTTTGGGTAAAGGGGACTATCCCCGGTAAAAGATATATTACGCCAAAAAACATTGAAGTACAACGGATGTAGGTGAGGTCCTATCATCTCGGCCCGTTACATGGGCACAACCATGCACACAAAACATTGTGCAACAACTAAATACCCTATCATAAGAGTGACATACCACTTTTATGACTACTAAACTATATTGGAATAGTACAAGCAGACAAAATATAAGATATGAACCTCTTGCTTCCAACATAGACAATAATTCCAATCCCTCTCTCAGCTGAACCATAGCAACGAAAACATGTGCCGTTCAATAGAGCAGCATCTTTAAGCATCCTGATATTAACTAACGTTGCGACGACACCGGTCACTAACAGCTTCAAAGAGGAACTACATCTACAATATTCACAATGTGAATATTATAAGAACCAATACATGATGATAGATACGTCCTTGCCCTTTAACAAATATGTCTAAATATCTCGGCAGAAGGCCCATTACCACAGATCCCAGCTAAGCAGCCTCCACCTGCAAGCAAATGACCATTCTTTCCAAACCCACAACTCGACATAAGCACAAACCACGACCAAACATACAAGTAGTATGGTTTCGAATCACCCAACCCCAATACATACAAGAAAGGAATATTATTATTATGATATTTGCCCATATAAATAATTATAAAAATAACGAGGCCAACCTTTGTTTTCTTCTCTTTTGAAGCTCGTTCACGGAAGTATTTTGACAATTCTCCATCTTTACCCTTCATTAAGCCAGCTAAAATCGCGGCTGCATGCTCCCTCACTTGTAGCACAGCTCAGAAAGACACAAACTTAAGCACTGGTTATTTGCAATGATATCATTAGTTAACTGATACAAAAGGAATTGTTTACAGCTCGGTTTCATGCATTGTGGGAATGAAAAAAAGGATTTATTAAATAGTACATATACAAATTTAATATGTACAAGCGGATACTCTAACATGCAATTGGATGCACCAATATCTCCAAACAGATGCACTTAAACATATATAACTTATAACAACAGTATCAAGTTATGTGCCTGAGTAGTTTAAACAATAGATGTTTAAATTTTTTTTCCCCAACCGTGATTGAGCCTACCCGATGAGATGAGTAAAAGAATAAAATAAAAATTATATACAACAACAAAGGCAACTGTATACAGATAATAAAGTCTTTCATTAAGCTTCCTTCCCATTTATATAAACTATAATTACCTGGAATATTATCATATGACCTAACTTTTGCAGGTTGTAGGACACGTCACTACTGGTGAGTTCTCCCTCCCATATATCACTAAGAATATATTGTGACCAACTAATGAATTTACTAAATGACACACTAACTTATCACGTGACTGTAGTCGCCCTGAGATTAGTCGGCTCGCAATGTCGAGCCGGAACCCAGGTATACCAAAAAAAAAAACTTATCACGTGAGTAAGCAAAAACTATTTAACTATCTAAGTAAAAACTTATCATACCTTATTGAATGACTCTATTTCTTAGCATCGCCACAGACATGATACTCGTGGCTCCACCATCTTAACCATAGAAAGGGCATTCCATATAGTCAGTTGGTTCTGTGAGAATCCAAGTGAGCTAATCAGCTCTGGCTCATTCTTATTCCATAGCAGTGCACAAAGTTGTGATCCGATGTCAACTGAGTTCAATCAAGCACCAGTATGTATCGCCGCCACCACCACCTGAAGCAAAAAGATTATCCTCAAACGGACACCAAGCAAGCGCCTTAATAGCTCCAATGCTCATCTGAGTATCGGAAATAGTACAGTGTTAGTTGACTATCAAGATGAAAATGAGTTACAATTAAGGTTGAATATCTTAACTGAAGATTTAGTGTTTGAACTGATGCTAGGAAAAAGTTTTGAACTGATGCCCGAAAAAAGTTTTGAACTGATGCCCGAAAACTTTTTGGAACTGATGCCTAGAAAAAGTTTTGAACTGATGCCCGGAAAAAGTTTTGAACTGATGCCCGAAAAAAGTTTTGAACTGATGCCCGAAATTTTTTTTGGAACTGATGCTCGGAAAAAGTTTTGAACTGATGCCCGAAAACATTTATTAACAAGAATTTCCTTAAACAAAAAAGGGATATCATAATATAACATTCAAACATATGCCGTAAATAAACAAAAAAACAGATGCCCTAATATAGTCTTCAAATATATGCTCTTTTTAATTAACGATGCAATACTCATTAATGCCCGAATAATTGTGTTGTTATCTTTCACTGTTGGTTCATCTACTAACAGAGCATGTAACTGATTTCACTTTTTGTCACTTAAGTATAATATTCCCGTATAATGTTCATGTTTTAGTTCCCGAAACCCATGTATTATATCATGGTATGAATCAACGATAAGAAGTAGATATAGAACTAGAAAACCCCGCCAGTAAAGGTCCTACGGTTGATGACGAAGTTGGGATTGATTTTCATCAGCAAAGCTAGGCGATTTTTTTTTGAGATTGAAGTTCAGGTGAAAAAGATGAACCTAGCTAGACCCGTCTATGAGTTTGTATGAACAACCGAATGGTCTATTAACTCACCCCATTACTACCCACATACGAGAAAATGAATGAGAATTTTCAGTCCATTGGTGATGTCTTGTTGGACCGTTCAAAATGGTTTACAACTTTACATGGTAAGTAACCTGGATCATCACCAACTGATATTCAGTTACCTCCGAAAGTAGTCATTTCGAGTGTCTTTGGAGATTCATGAGATCGATTCAGTTTCTTCACATAAAAGGAATGTATCATCATCAGATGGTAGGATATCTCTTGTGCCATTAGCTAAATGCAACCAATCTGCAGATGAAGATACTCCATCAATTGCTATAGATCAAAACAAAGCTTATGGAATTGACACTGGATCCTTACCAGATCCCGGAACGACAATAAAATATCATCCCAAAACATATATGCCTTGAAAACTGTATTCAATAACTATATTCAGAAAGTATATTCTTCGTCATTCACATAACAAACAATCCAAGTGTGATATTTAGCACAAAAAAATAGCAAATCGCTGTCTTTGTTATACTTTAAGAGGGTCAATGACGTTTCATGCCCTTTCAATTACAGGAACAATTCTAGCTGCATTTGCTGATCTATTGGCGGATTCCACAGTTTTGCTCCCTAAACATGTAATATAACTAATAACGGAACACTATTATGTTACACTAGGAATTCGACCCACCCCTCTAAAAGGATTTTAATATAAGAAAAAAGAAAAACACATTTACTGAAAATCAACTAAGGCTAATTATTACTACATATTAACAAAATTTTAGATAGATGTAACTAATAAAAGAAACTACCTTTCAAAAATTAACTTCACGCCATCGACTTGCTGTTGTCAGTTAACTAAAATTGACTTTAATCAAACAGTGCCACGTCATGAAAATCATCATTCTCATCTTTTAATTTTGAATTTTTACGAATTTTATAGTTTTTAGGGTTTGGTAAATGGGGAATCGGGAGATCGGAGAGTTTATTTTGGGGGAATATCTGATGGTTTTCGTAGGATAGAGACGGCGTACGTGTGGTGATGGTGGTGATGGTGGTGATTGCGGTGGTTTGGTCAATGGTGACCGAAACCGTATGGTGGTGCCGGTGGTGTCATCTTGGCCACTGGTAGCTGGGAGGTCTGAGAAGAAACTACGAAGTTTTTAAGTTTCTTTGAGTACTTTACAATTTTTACCCCTGAAGTTTGACACACTTGCGAGATCTACCCTGTAACTTTGTTTTTCAGGTTTTCTACGAACATTGAGTTTTCTCTAGAACCCATCCCTATATATATATATATATATATATATATATATATATATATATATATATATATATATATATATATATATATATATATATATATATATATATATATATATATATATATATATATATATATATATATATATATATATATATATATATATATATATATATATATATATATATATATATATATATATATATATATATATATATATATATATATATATATATATATATATATATATATATATATATATATATATATATATATATATATATATATATATACATATATATATATATATATATATATATATATATATATATATATATATATATATATATATATATATATATACATATATATATACATACATATATATTTATATACATATATATATACATACATATATATTTATATACATATATATATACATATATATACATATATATATATATATATATATATATATATATATATATATATATACATATATATATATATATATATATATATATATATATATATATATATATATATATATATATATATATATATATATATATATATATATATATATATATATATATATATATATATATATATATATATATATATATATATATATATATATATATATATATATATATATATATATATATATATATATATATATATATATATATATATATATATAGAGGAGCGTTATTGTGGTGACCATCTTTAAAATAAAAACAATAAGAAAATTTTTTGACCGTTAGATGTATCATTATAAATTTAATCTAATAAATATTAGTTTAAATGAGTTTAATGGTATTGTCGTAATAAACATTAAAAATAATGGCATTCTTTTATCCCCATTTGTTGGCTTATGAAATACTAGTACATATGTTGGTTAATGAATTCATTTTCTTACGTTTAATTATTTCGTAGAATTGTAACTCAACTTTTTTAAAGGTGCTTGCCAAACTATTTCTCTTTATATCGAATGTTAGTATTATTTAATAATTATCGATACATCTAGTTAAAGACTACTTTAGAATATTTGTTCTAGTCACAAACTATATTTAACGCATATTACCTTTTTTAACACATATAACGACACATTATTTTTCTACGCATATAGTGACATTTTATTTTTTTATCGACACATATAGTGAAAATTTAATATACTATTATTTTTCTAATGAATTGGACACTCTTTTTTTCAAATTGTTAATGAAAAATGGTGATGCATTGGTTAGTAAAAAAGATTTAGACACATATTAATAACACACTAAAATGTTTTGATACATTTGAGGTGACACAAATTTTGTGACAGATTTTTATTGACACATTAGTCTGTTGACACACTTAATATAACAATACATTTTGTGATAATGTATCATTTTTTTACACATATTTTTGTGACACGTCTAGTTTTTCAAGACGCTTGCAATGACACACTACTATGTTAAAAACATTTTTTATTGAAATATAAGTTTATTTCACTTAGTTGCATGATACATTTATAGCAATACAATTAATTTTTAACATTGACATGATACTTTTGTGACGCATAAAATTTTATGAGACACAAATTGTATGACACATTGACAAAATAAGTCTTTTGACACACTTAGTCTAGTATTGTAATATTTTTTTAAATAACACACCA
Organism: Glebionis coronaria; assembly: GCA_025667525.1. Lineage (NCBI taxonomy): Eukaryota > Viridiplantae > Streptophyta > Magnoliopsida > Asterales > Asteraceae > Glebionis > Glebionis coronaria. Next base: position 13,357 of record JANFOE010002510.1, on the reverse strand, counting down.
ATTTTTATGACATATTTTTAGTGACACATTTAGTCTTTTAATACAATTGTTGTAGGGGTGTTCATTGTTTGGAAACTGAAATCGAACCGAATCGAACTCGAATTAGAACCGAACCGAACCGAAAATAGAATTTGGATAATGGGTAGTAACTGAACTGAACCGAACTATAAATATGGTTTACGGGTTAGATATGGGTTTGACAATCGAACCTGAAAACCGAATCAAAAACGGAAGTTACATATATATATATATATATATATATATATATATATATATATACTAGCGTCGTAACCCGCCCAACGGGCGGGGTCGTTTTTTTTGTTGTTCTGGAGGGTTTATCGTTTGTGAGTGTTTCTTTTATTCTTTTTTAATTTAACTTTAGTATATTTTAGGTATATTTTATGCTTAAATAATGTTATTTTTTTAATAATATTTTTCTCTTTTTAGTTTATTATAATAGATTGAGCCAAATATTTATCATGTTAGTTATCTTATGACAACGTTAGTTCATATAGCCAACGATCGTTTTCAACGTTAATCTTTTATATTAACGGACATTTTTAATTAACCAAAAAGAGATAATATAATATTCTTACTTAAATTTAAAAAAAAAAAATTTGTACTTTTTAAAATCATAAATATTTTAAAATTATTTTTTTGTACATTTTAAATTTCAAAAAAAATTAAAATTTTAAAGTGTACTTCTTTTTTTTTTAAACATATTTCTTTTTGCAAAGTTAAAAAACATAAAAACAATTTTACTATTTATAAGTATAAATTGCAACTTATTTTAAAAAATTATGATTTTAAAAAGTAAGGAAAAAATTAAAAGAAAATCCTAATTTTGTATAAAAAGCACGAGTTGTTTTAGCTTCGTAAATAAATTAACTTTTTTTGTAAAGATTTTATTTTCATTTTTTTTAAGTTAATTTTATTTTTAAACTTAAAGTGTATGAAAAAAATAAATTTAAATAAATAGGACAAAAATTAAAAATAATATTAAAAGTGAGAATTAACCTTTAATATAGAATAATGTTGCAAACGGTTTTTGGCTAAATGGACTTACGTTGCCACATTTTAACTAACGATATAATCATTTGGTTTAAGTTGAAAGAATTTGTAAATACGTTAGTGACATCAATATTTAAATTGTAGTAATAAATTCTAAAAAGATCGTTTTTATTCTATACCCTAAGTATGTTCACTTCACACATATTTGCTATGGTTGAGATATGAATATCACTGCTTGTATTTTTGTCTTATCCGATTTTCACATAATCCTGCATCACGAGTCACTGGGTTTGTTATGAAATAGGTCATTTTTAGTTTGGGTTGGGTGTGTTGACTTGCTAAAACTTTTTTCATCTTTTTTTCTTGTAAATACTTTCCTTAATAAATCTTTTATAAGTGTATGTTTGTGTTTTACTTTTATGTATTTGTGGTTGTGTTTTGTTTTTACGATTTTTTAGGCTCTGGCCACCTAGCGAACGTGATTCGTTTCTTTCTCGTTTTGGTAAAATAAAACGTAAGCAAATCTATTTTTTTTTTTTTTAAATCTTTGCCTACTCAACAGGCTTGTTTTGTCTCATGTCAATCTTTCGTTTTTCTAATACATTTTTTTAGATTTGTTTGGTATTATTAGTTTTTGCTACCGAACCGAATTTGCCAAAACTGTTCGAAACCAAATTACCAATTCGATTTTCAGACTGAATATGAGTTTGGCAATCGAAACCAATAACCGAACCGAAAATCGAATATATATATAAATACATGTATATTTTATTTAATCCTAACATAAAAAACAATTTTTATACTTAACTAAACTTATTTTTTTCTACAATTTTATTAATATTTGAAGCATGGCATAACAAAGAAATATTTAAATGTAATCAATGTAAAACCTAATCGTGTAGAGTAAAGTTTACAATGCGTTCAAATTTAATATAATAGCTATCTCGTTCATGATCCAAAATGTTTCAACTAATGTTAAAGATTAAGTTTATTAAATAGAAACTTCACAGACATTGATAAAAGGGGCTTGTCTTCTACTGTAGATAAAATGATCAATTATATGCATGTTTTTATTATAGTATAACTGCTAGCTATGTATACATACACATACATAGATCTCAATTAATACACATTATATGTCAAGTCATAATATTTGTCAATAAAGTAGGCATGAGGTGACTTGCCTTAATAGGGGTCCTGATGCTCAAAGTCTCAATCCTCATTCACATGCAAATGCTTACATTAACCTTTCTACCTGTTGCAAATGCTTACATTAACCTTTCTACCTGTCGCTTTATCTCGTAGTCCAGTGGTGTATATAAGGGTAAATGATGAGGAAGCACATTGCAATTATCAAGTCCCATAAATTCTCAAAATATGATAATAGTGTTTGCATATAAGTAAATGAATCCTCCAGACTTGAACTACTCTATTTGACCAAAAGAGAGGACCACAATGTCGACACACTTGGTCAAATTTTCCTAAATACATATAGGTTGATGGTGGTCCTTCAGTGGAATTTGTTGTATCATTCCGCAAGATTCCGTTTTGTCCGATAACAACGACTGCATTTGGGGCTTGAGCAAGAGCATTTCAAGAGCTATCTTCCACTCGTACAGATCCTCTGATGTCTTAGCCTGAGATTGTATAATAAAAATATATGCATGAGGCGATAGACCAAATTCAAGTTTACATTATTCAAGATTTCAATTCCCATCGAGCCGAATATTTGACCTATATGTTAATATACAAAGAGGGTAAATAAGTAATGTAAATCCAACCTTAAGAGTAAATGTGCGGCCATCACGTCCATGACGGATTTTTATCCTTTTGAACAGCAACACTGTAGATAAATATTCACGTAGACCAGGTGTTAAAATATACGGAGTATAGAATAGTTTCTTGATAAAACTTGCATACATATAAGCACTCAAGAGCCATCATTACCTTCCTGAATTGTTCAAGTCAATCCCCCTTAACGTCAAATTTACATCACTTCCTCTGTGAGTTAGTGCACTCTAACCAACAACAAAATTTACATATTCAGTGATTTGATGAAAGGACTGCCTTCTCAAAATAATCAAATCATAAACTGAATTCTCCTATGCATAATAATAAAATGTAATGGGATACTATTATTGGATATCCTTGCCCGCGTTACCTTATAACTTGAAGTGTTCTGGTTACGTGTTGCCAGATGTTCCATTCCCTTATGACCTGGTCTAAGCTGTTCCATTCCACTTTGGAGTGTTGTAACTTGCAGCAGGGGGTGTTTAGGTCTGGGTTTTATTTGGATTTAGGGGGTGTTTGGGGGCTGTAATTCAGGTTATAAGGGAACGCGAAGCTACAGCACTCCAAAGTGGAATGGAACAGCTTTGACCTGGTTATAAGGGAACGCGGGTCATAATGCAACGCGGGCAAGGATATCCAATAATATTTGTTTTAAACTCGTCTAGATAGTAAAAGGACATGATACTAATATATTCCATCAACGGGAAAACCTTAGTAACCTCTGCTTAGTTCTCCCTAATTTTATTGTGAGATACGTTAGAGTTTCTATCTTAGCCAAAGAATATTCAGGCTCTTCTATATATTAACTGATATTCTAATGGTGCATTGGACCTGCAAAATAGTATGTGGTAGTTAGTGAAAGATTCCTAGAATGAGCATCCAATGATGCTTTTAGCAGCTTCATTTCCCTGATTTTAGTGGCATACCATTACTTTCAAGATTAGTCGTAGATCTGTATAATGGAAAGCTGTGCTTGTGGGTCAATCAATGTTGAGTCAAAAATCACCAAGAGGGGACATCGAAAGGGTCCTGATGTAGTGAGAATAAACTCGTTGATTCTGCGTCTAAATATAAACCCATTGGGCATGCCTGATAAATAATATAAGAAAAGTAGGAGCTAGTGTATAAGAATACCACACAACTTGTGAAACAACTCTACAAGACAAAACCAAGGATACCATCACTTACAGGGCTCGCGTTTTTCACATTGGGTATTATTGCATTAGTCATGCTATCCCTGGGATCAGTAGACAAACCCAAACAGCTTAGCCGTATGACCAGTAAGTTCCACCAAAATATCAACTTTATCTTCTCGAACAATGCTTGCAACATTCTTCTCTTCAAGTCCATAGATATCTCACCACATACAACCTCTTTTCAAACCTCTGTCTCTGAACTTCATAGTTTTTGCATCAGCCTGCAAAACATAAAGAGTGTGATTTTACCACACTTATGCACTGATCGCGTGAACCCAAGCAGGTAATAAACGAATATCACACTTATAGATTGGTTTCTAATTCTGACATAACCTCCTAGACTTGGATACACCCAAAAAAAATTTTGCTACTTTGATTTAGGCTAAAACATGGTTATAATGTAAAATTTATTGTTTATTATGAATAAAATGATATGCAGCTCCTCTAAAAAAAATTGTGCAACACCTGATAAAATATCTTGGGTCCGCCCCTGCCTACAATTACTATTATCCACAACGAATACACATCCCAAGTAATTGTACGTGTGACTCATTACGTTTATAAACTACTTTATCTTTTATTCTTAAACCATAGATACCGTATAGCATCACCGTAACCATCTAAATCCTATCTATTGCACACTATATATTATCGAAATAGGTAAACTAAAGTTTTGCTATAAAAATAAATGAAAATTATATGCAAAACCATATTCCATAATTTGTTTGTTTAGCTACTGCATACATATGCAACAAAAGAATAAGAAAAAATGACAGCTTCATCTGCTAAGATTAACATGCTCTGCAGAGCACGAATACCCAAGATTTTTGCTCTTTCGTACTTCGTCATATACTTTGTTGTTTTTCTCGGTCCTTGTGTTTCTTTCTGCTCTTCATTGTCCGCTAGAAGAGCATTTGGTAACTCATCATCTTTTTTCTCCCCTTGAACATCCGCCTATGCCCTTTCCTGTAATATATCCATACACAAATTAACTTGATATGTGATCATAATTTGAAACCATTCAAATGCAATTTAAATTAACTTTTTCTTACTTTAAGCTGAGGTTCCATTGGCTCATCTTCACACGTACAAATGTATCGAGAGTTTAATAAGTCTAAAATGCATGTTAGATTTCTCATATCATTTAATGGGCTAAAACGCTAATAGAGAAACTATGATACCTTTATTGATTCCTCGTCGGCACCTACAATTCATAGAAATCCGTGTATTGGATGTCTACTAAAAATGTACCAAACCTGAAGTCATGCAGTGATGCTCGTCGTTCAATCACATAAGGTGTAAATGTTCTTTTTTCTTTTCATTTGATATTGTCACCATGTCTTTCTTTATTGTGACCATCTTTTGAAGTTCGCAGACTTCAAACTGTACCTCCCTTTTTGGATTCTAAAGTAGCCATTATGGAATTATACTGGTCTAGCTTCTTTAGTTTTGTATCCACCACATCTACGGCAGTGCGATTGCTGATTCTTATATGTCTAGTTGTAGTTTTAAAAAAAGGATAATATAGTTTAACAGCTGAGACTTTGTAGTCCCAGGTTTCTATTATTGATTTCACGGGACCCAACATTAGTTCTTCATGCATAGCAGTTTATAACGACTTTAAAGATGTACAAAAAAAGGCAATCATCTAGATACCAAAAAATCATGAATTAATAAACTACATATAGTGTATTTTAAAGACTTTTGAGTATAGAATGGGACCTCGTTAAAAAAAAGATTATAGGATGGGACCCATTATCACATGTCATTATAACAAGTTAACAACCGAATTAGTAAAACTAACTTCATTCCTTTTGAATAGCTAACTCTTCTATCATCCAGCAGCTGAATGTAACGTTGAAAAACATCAAGGTTCGGCTTGAGTAAGTATAGCTAACATAGCCAGGTGCAATAGCAAGTCCCGTTACAGTTCACACAAGCCGTATATCCTGCGATCAGTTTTCAGGATGTTAACTTTTTTGTTGTGTTAAAAACTACAAAAGCAAACCGAATGTGATCACCAACAAACATGTACACACAAAGACAAATATGAAATCTTAACTTTTACAAAGCATCATCAGAAGAAGAGTTATGAACTGGTATATATTGATATTGTACTAATTGCCAACGCATGTACTAATTAACTCGATATATCACTTTTGTTAATGAGTGATGGTTGAAATATAATTGTTGAGTAAACTTTATGATCAAATAGATAAAAGGGTTATAAAATAGAGAACTTCAGAACTTTCTTTGTAAAGCTTATTCATGCACAACCTTGGCATCTTATTACTGTTAGAAGATTAGTTCTTAACAACCACTTACTGCTAAATTTTTGGCTCAAATAAGTTAGCAGCAACCAACAAAAAAAATCAACATTGGTTTGCACAAATGAAAATGGACCATTATGATTTATCAAGTATAATGTGTCTAATAATTTAATCATTAAATAATTCTTCGAAGCCTATGAGACAATATTTATACTGTAGGATCTTCCGACATTCATTACAAGAGTTTCCAATCAACTGACGATAGGCTTGAAGAGTATTCATGATTTGGGTATACCACGAGTGTTGGTGAACACCTTACAGCCTGTAGGATGCCTCCCCCAACTCACAATCATTTCTTTGTACCAACAACGCAACCAAACACAAATTTCGTTAGCCAGTTTTCACAACCAGCAGTTGCAGTTGGTCGTAACGACACTAAACAATAACACTAAGAAATCTGCATTTCTTTAGCTTGATTTTTAACCTACTTCAACACAGTGCTAGAAACAAAGTAGATATTACAGGTAAATAAACATTTAAATATGAACAATGGAATATTCAATTCATTATCTTTTTTTTTGAAAAAGAAAAGGACCGGGATGTATCAAATCAATCATGTAAAAATTAATAGACTGCACACCTTAGAATATGAGTCTTCTTCTCAATAGGTATACGGAACCGGTTCAAGTTAGCCTTTTGCTGACCATATGACCAAAGATAGTAGAGAAGAAACATCTTACAGGCAAAATTCTTTATGTGTCAGAAGTACCTCAGAGGTCCGTCATTAAAGTTGATGAAGAAGGAACAGAAGCGGATGTAGTTAAAGTGGAGTTTCTTAGATTTTCTAACTATATTTTGATTGTTCTACTGCTCATATCAGCTTGTCTAGTTATCTACATGGGATTCTTTGTTCTTGACTGGATAATACTGATAGTAACATATTCTCTCTACTGCAATAATATACTTTTTTTTATCAGAATGCTCATGTAAGTAATCAGAGCAGGGTAAAGCTAATCAGGATAGGCCTAATGAGAAACGGGCATATCATGTGGATTAATCACGAACCAATTTAGGACACTCCAAAAAAGCATGTTCGACGACTTAATATTAGATACCACAGTATAATTAGATATGATTATAATAATCTGAGATTATGTCTTTTCCCTCAAGTGTAATGGGTTCGTAAATAGGCCTAATGAGAAACGGGCATATCAATGGCTGGTTTGCGCCTTGCTCGGTGAGTTATGTCTTTTCCCTCAAGTGCAATGGGTTCGCAAATAAGCCTATGAATAACATAAAGAAAATATGAAACGTCCTAGTAACAAACCTAAAACCACTATGCATCATTCTTGTACGCCCTTTGTGGTCTAGCTTTTACTGTTGCAGCTTCACCACTCGATTCCCAACAAACATTGCATCGTCTTCCTCAATGGCACGAGTTTGCGGGTCAAGATACCATAACAACAACCTGCAAAAGGATTAAACAATTAGAGTGCAGAAGACTTATTATACTCCAAAGAAGTGTATTGGCACTGAACCACGTAGAGTATTACTCTTGCTAGTCCGCTCCATTATATACCTCAATAAAACATGATCCTAGAGCACCAGTTGCGCTAACTTTAAAGCTACACGTGCTTATTTCATCGTATGCAGATTCATGATTAGTTAATTGTATTGATTTCTCCAATGTACATCCATCGGTATGCGTACAGTGGATCCTAAATATCATAAGAAAGAATTTCAATATTCCACATTACTTGGCAAATAGATACTAAAGTAGAGGGTAAGAATTACGCACTTGGTTCCAGGTGTCCTAAGATTTCGGCGTCTTAGGAGAAGAGAAGTCTCCTTTCCGGCCATAATAGCCAAAGGGAGATGGATATCAGCTGCTAAGAACTCCATGCTTTCAAAATTTTAGACAAATAGACCTTCCCTGATGTATTAAAACATATAACAAATGTCACAGCAGGAACGAAGAAAAAAGTGAGTAAAAATAATATATTTAGCTAAAAAGTAACGGCCGCAAAGAAATGTATAAAATTATCATTCTTAGCTAGAAAAGAATAAGACCGGAAGCCACTAAAATGCGTTATAATATTGCACGTTATATGGAACATATTCTTAAAAGAAAAAATATATGTGCCATGATTATCACTTATTACATAAACTCGAAAAACAAAGAAAAAGAGCACTGTGTGTAAAAATAGGACATCTTCGTCAAATACTTTCCCATTCATGTTTCTGGATTTGCATCCTCTTCTCTTACCTCTTCACCATGTATACTTTCTCTTGGATTAAACATTCTTGATTTTTATCACTTAGTACTGTGTTTGGAGCTGCTTGAAACTTATGTTTCAAAAGGACTGTTTCGATCTTTTAAAGGGGTGCTTGTGGCTGCTGCAAAACTATAGAAACAACCGAGTACATGTATACAGGGGGTTGTTAGATTTAGATTCGATTGTTCACAGAAATCGTTTGATCAAACACGATGTATTAAAGCTTACTTGAATATATCCAGAATGGTGGTATGGAACTCATCGAAGCTTCTGAACTCATCGAAGCTTCTGATATGTTTCTCCATGAATTTACTGTAAATGGTGGCCATCACCAAGCTTAACATTTGTCTAGTCGGTAAACCTACAAAAACATACGTTATCAAAACCTGTTTAAATCCAATTCTAGGACTCCCCTGACTCAGATGCGTTCTTGGTAGATCATTGGCAAAGGCATTCCCAAACGCTACCTATAACTATAATTCCAATGTCCATTGTGACCAAAGGGAATAACATGTACTTAGATACTTTAATAGATGATATTATTTTTTATAGCCACTACATATTCAAACTCAATCCTAGACTGTAAGTACAGGATGCAGTTAACAGACCAAAAAAACATCTGATACCTGTAATGGAAATTAGTTTATCAACAGAGTTCTAAAACTCAGATTACAATGCCAAGTAATCTCGCTCCAAGGTCGGTGACCAAGGCGATAAAAACTCGTTTTGAGCAATTATGTTAATGTTTAAAAATATATATGTAGAGTCCTATAAATAAATATCTAGTCTTAAACCAGTTTTAATTTTAAGATGTGGAACAATCACCTATGAATGAGTGAGCAATACCTCATTCACCTCATCGTTAACCCAACCTCTTAATTGATCTATTAAAAGCTCCGAAAGATGACTTCTTTATTCATTGCGTACGCGTAGCATTACACTTCCAACATCAAGTGAAATTTTTAGCATTGCGATTTCCAAAGTATCATAGGGAAGAGAGTGGTGCAAATTTTTCTTACCCATTGCTGTAGTCGTCGCCCCTCACACATTATCCTTGGCTGACGGAAGACGGATATTTGAAGTCTGGATATCCAATAAAGTCCCTACAATTTACCAAACATCTGCCATATTACTACCTATTTTGTGAAGAGAAATTATCCATATAAAGAGTTACTACCAAACAGTCGAGGCTAATTTTTGTAGCAGTTAAACATTCAAACAAATACACATCACTTACAATCAAGAGATCATCTCCGAATTGGCAGAAACAACTCTATGATCACAGAAGGTATATCCTAATTTCCAAAGGATGAAAGAGCCCATGTATCGAGGGCTAAATTCAGAGAGTAAATATCAAAAGTTATTTCAGAAAAAACATTCATGGATTTTATTCAATGTGATGGATGTCCTATATCTTAGGTATAAAAAATGACCAAAAAGCGCATGTAGTCATGCCTTCTGATAACGGTAATTCTGAATCTACACTTCATACTCGAAAAATTATTCAGGTGCAATCAGTAGTTATTAATATATAATTTTTTTAATTACATGGTGTCCTGACTTTTTTTCAGGTGCACCAGTAGACATGTCCTATGCCACGAACAACAGGCAGTTTCGGTGACATTATCATATCCAAACGGCATGTCCTGACTGTATTAAGTTTGTATTCTGAATGATGGTTTGAAAAGCAGATTTGGTAGTCATCTGGAAAATTAAGGATAAGTAGAACCAAAATTTAATTGTTGATAGTTTAAAACACAAATCCAAAACACTCGGATACAATAAACTAACTAATTGAGAATCAAATTATTCTAATTTTGCAATAAGGGTAATCAACATATCACGATCAAAAAGTTACACAAACTAACTTAATTTTAGATTTTCATACACAGCATGACAACAGAAAACATCTAAAAGGCACAAATTAAAATAAGCGACGAAACAAGAGAACTGCGTTAATGCGTCTTATACTAATTTGATCATATGTGGTCAAAAGTAACATCGTTATTTAAACCGCAAGCACGAAATACAAAAACTAACAAATCGAAATCTCCTGGTGAAACAAACTAAACCTAATCTATAACATATTAATCAAAACCTAAAATCGTATTCAGTAGCGCGAATCAACATATCAAGATTCGACGACTAATAAACAAAATGGCGAAACTTACATGATAATAGCCGTATCCGTTAAGTGACCTATAAAGAACATAACTGATAACTACTAAAGCTTATGTTTATATGTAGTTATAACGAATGGAAACATTTGCTCCACATCAAAAATCAGCAACCTGCACAAACATACGCTAACAACTATGTAATCAAACAGGCAAAATACAGAAAGCCTTCAAATTTAAACTCCTGAATTCGATCCAAGTGCAACAGGACAATTCAAAAAAATTGTGTTCCATATGTTGAGTTGGTTTATGGTCGCAAGCATCATGAACGTTGATAATAACAAGACATTCAAAGGTTGCAAAAGAATTAAGACAATGGTTAGCGGGTCAAACAAACAAAACGTAACTAAAAAGGAGATGAGCTGAATCATATACTAACAGTTTAAAGTTTATATTTAAAACTATTGACAAAGACTCAGCTGATCAACCCAACCCATTTTGATCTTTTTCCAGCCAGCCTAACCCCACCATTTTTCCATGTCCACCTGAAATATACAAAATCAGCAGTTTGGCAACTTCAATAGGAGATGGCAAGAAACCATTGTTCTCATTAACTTGTGAGAAAAACATAAAAGAAGAGAAATTAAGTGTTATATTTTACATCAAAGGAACTCAAGTCTAATAAACCCAATTCGAATCTCCTCGTAACTGCTAATACCTGTACAGAAGAGATATGAAGGGAATTTAGCCCGATTCTGGCTAAACATATGCAAGTATTTATCGAAGGGGTAACTTTATAGACCTGAAAGCCTAAAGTAAAAGACCTATTGACTCAACCTGATAAATTCTAAAGTGTAGATTAAGAGAAAAGAGGTGCCGAGAAATACCTATTTCCATACATATCAGTCCTAAAATATGCATATGGGCTGCAAACCTGATTTCAGTTTTTTAGCCTGAGAAACAAAACAAAAAAATCAGAGCACAGTTAGGGTTATGAGAAAAATAATTTTACTTAAAAGAAAAAAAAGAAGACGATCATTAGGTTTTAGAAGAATGAAGATACATGTTTTTTTATTAATAAAAAGATACGTATTTCTTTTAAAACAAGTGATAGATTTGAATGAATATATGATACATTCTAAAATATTATTGTTATTATCTTAAACGTTTTCTAAAACAGTATATCTAAATAAATATCTTATAATTTATAGAAGTTATTAATAAAGTTTTTAAAAAGAAAACAAAAATAATTGGTTAGCCTATTTGGTAAAGCTGGTTGTATGTGAATCTTGCATGTGAACTCACAGACCAGGGTTCAAACCTTCTCAACAACATTATTTTTAACAATTTTTGATCGACAATATTTTTAACAAAATTTTTCGAATTCCAGACACCAGGTTCCAGACCCGGCTCCGCCTTGACTTGAACCCACCGGTCAGAAGACCCGACTCGGCCCACAGTCTTCCAAAAACGCAGTTTAAAAACTGCGTTTTTCAAAAACGCGATTTTGAAACAAAACGCGTTTTCAAAAATTGCGGCCCGCCCAAAATGAGTTAAAAACAGGAAAAAAAGTGAGATTTTCTAGCAAATACTCAAATCCTATTGGTTAAAAGATGTGACTTGGGATATGACTGGGATCTAAAACTGTGGTTTCAAGTCATAAATATACCTATATATAATATAGATATATATATATATATAAAAGAATAATTATTAAAATTAATCTTAATATATAAATACAATTTTCATGAAATAATATTTTTTGCTAAATATTTTCATAATTATGTATTTTTTAGAAAAATTTGGATAATTCGAGTTATTCGGGTCAACCCAAGAGCCGAACCGAATTCAAATTTGGTTTTCGGTTCAGGTTTTGGGTTGACCTCAAAAAAAACTAACCGAATAATACAAAGCGAATAAACCGAACAACCTGAAAATCGAACCAAAAAGACATCCTTAATTTGAATTTGTAGTGACGTCTATACCTTTTTCACAGATTATCATTACCATTCTAAAACTGATTTGATAATATTTAAAATTGACTTGATTCCAGAAATTTTTGTGGTTGGCTTGTGTTTACGTGTTTCAATTAATTTGAAAAAAAATATGATGTTTTGCTACGGTAATGAAGTGACATAAAACAAAATTTAGATCTAGCGTTTTTCAAATTTGTGACTAAAATAATCAGTAAGCTTAATTTTAAAAATCAGAATTACATGTGAAAGTTGTTATATTTAAGATCCAAAAAGTGAAAGAATGAACGTGTTATCATTTAAAGATAATTAGTTTTATAGTTATATATGCAAGAGACAAGAATCAAATACCCGAAATACCCTTATTATTTAACTAGTAGTGTTGAATTAGTTTAATTAATTAATATGCATCAGTTTTTAATTGGTTCCTATTGTTTTTATTTTAAGCTTGGTCACTACATCAACGCAAATCTACATATATATATATATATTATATATAGTATATATATATATATTATATAATATATATATATATATATATATATATATATATATATATAATATAATATCTTATATATATATATATATATATATATATATTATATATATATATATATATATATATATTATATAATATTATATATATATATATATATATATATATATATATATATATTATATTATATATATATATATATATATACATATATTTATATATATATA